>JBCAUG010367260.1:0-31906 GCA_038406175.1 Haplosyllis leylae
AAGAAAGAATTTTTAAAACTCTAAACAGAGAACAGTACTCAAAACTCGAGACAGAGCTGTCGAAACTTTACGGACAACATGAAACCTTGTGCACTCAACGGGAAACTCGTTTATTTTTGGCATTTGTTTCCTCTTTGGAACACAAATAATATTTCGAATAGCTGCACAATTAAGGTAGGTAATCACAGGTTTATATTGTACACATCTTTCCTACTACACTGTTCTGTCAATCAAATTAGACCTTTCTCCCCGAGTAAACTTATGGCTGTTCTTTCCCGCATTCTATCTACGGCAGTACAAGAGACCACAGGCGACATCTGCAGCGGAGACAGGCTTTCATAAATTTAACAGATCACATTCTGTGTTTAAATCGTTCAATCCTTAATTCGTCGACTTTAAAATTGCTCAGTCATACGTCACAGCTTCAATCTTCAATGGTCATCTCTCATAATATTAGTTTTTCTTTTATTTTCGAAACCAAAAAATTACTATTCAAGAAAATAGCATTTCCACCTTTTGACACTGCTACCCCTGATCATTTTGAAGAGTCAGTTTTATTTTTCTTGTGCCCCGTTTAATCTCAATCTTCATAACTGTAACCTTAGATATGACCTTCTACTTAAGCTTTGGAAACAAGCATTCGCAAATTATCAGGTCAAAAAAGTTTGGAGGTTTACAAATGGATTCTTATTTTTGTTGTTGTTGGTTTTTTTTGTGCTGAGGTGCGGACGGAGAGCTACGGAAGGTAGCCAGTTATGATCAAGAATTGCCTGTTATTTTGATTACCCATCAGCTATTTACAGTTTTGCTCGTAGGTAGCTGTTGCTGCTACTGGTATTGTTGTCAATTGTCATGTGGTGGAGCTGTAGTTCGGGGGGAAGCTGGTAGTTGCTGCAAAGCTGTCTTCATTGCTGTAGTTTTGTAATATGTCTGTACCAGAGCTCATGACTGATCAGTCAATACTTTCATCTACCAACAAAAGCCACAAAAACACGAACTGAATTTATTACTGACAGTTTTTCTATTTCATTTTGTGCGACACATTTTGCTGGCATAAATGGGATGACACTGTTGTTGTGCGCATCTTGGATTTAATCAAGCTTTCATTCAGGAAAGCACACATAACAAAACTCCAAAATCAACAGATAAAAAAGCCAAATGGTTTTCGGATGAAATATTGTTCTACATATTAACTTGACTTTTTTACAGTAGCATGTAGATTGTACATATTGACTATTGAGTTTAAGCTGCGTGTATTCGACACTGACTGTAAATGCTTTTTAGCGTTGATCCTTTTTAGAATTTGACGATACAACTACTGCAACAGCAATCACTACGAGTGGTGCAAAATTGGATGAGAAAACTTTTTTCTTCTGTATTTGTTCTTCAGTAGGGTGTCAGATACACAGATGGGATAGAATCGGTCGTTTTAGTTAATTTATGAAAATGATGCAAAGTCGCTGTTGAGCCGGGCGCATCTTCACACAGCGGATGATGTGACGACATTGGATGAGAGTGACATTTACCTGGGAGTCGGTGACTGTTGCATTTTACTGAAGAAGGCAAAAACTTGTGCAGCCCTAAGCTGTGACAGCAGCTCCTACCGTTGCAGCTGCAGCTGTGGAGAACACAGAACAGAGGGGCTGCAACAACTGAGCGAAGCTTCTACTGAGAGTAGTACCAGGTGCGCTAGCTGAGTCCAGTAGTTCGAAACCTGTGGTCATTAGCAATGCTACTGAACATATCGCTAATGAGGAATCTGTTTGACTTAATGCTTTTTTCAATGTAGAAAAGGATTATAACTAGTGTACATAATTTGCATTCTTTTCATAGTGGATGAGCAGTAAAAACTACAATTGTGGATATTTTTATCTAATAACATTATAACTTTGAAAGCGTTGTTGTGGTGAACTTACATAATGGACAATAGACTTATATATTATAATTAATAAAATTGGATAAATAACACAGGTGAAGAACAACCGATATCAATCTGGTTCTACGTCTTACGGTTGTGGAAAACTTTTAAAAACTCATTTTCAAGATGGCGCACAATTTGAGTTGAGTTAAATGTTATTGTTACATGAAAATGGGTTATTAGATGAACATGTCGATTGCCATCTGTGAAGAAACAGATAGGTACAATTAAGTAGTCATTAATGGTAAATTATAACAAATTTTAGACAGATCAACTTATTGAAGATGAGGAACGAGCAGTGACTTTCCTGCGTCTTGCAAAAATTTACAAATCAAGATGCAGAAAGGTATTCGTATCAATGAATCTCAGTTGCTTTATCTGGCCAGCAAAGGCAGAGCCGAAAACACAGTTTCGGGTTACCTTCACAAGAAATCTAATGACACGGGTAAATGGCAATTAAGATGGTTTTCTCTCTACCAGAATTTGCTCTTCTATTACGAAAATGATCAAGCTCAGAGGCCCTCTGGAGTTGCACTGTTGGAAGGATGCTACTGTGAGAGACAGGTTACGCCTACGGACAAGAATAAGGACGGCAGCAAGCAGGTTGGTATTTACATATGTACATTGTCTCTTTTATGTTAAGTTTAAAAAAATAAATGTGAAAGTGACGGGTTCAGGTTATTCAATCAAAAGATCCTTACCTACGCATTCTTACAAGGAAATCAAAAAACTTGGGAAAGAATATTCGGTAAAATAAAAGAAGGAATGACATTTCAATTTTATCACCAATTTATTACCTTTTTAGATATTCATATTCCTAAAATATTTCACCTCAATTGAAGACTTGACTACTTTTATTATATTCAAATGGCTTGTATGAAAGGTAGATCTGTTGGTAGGTGTGTGAATATGTCCCATATGATGTTATGTATGATGTGTGAACTATCCCTCCTCGATGGGTAAATGGAATGGAGGGGAAAATTTACTTGACCCTACAAAAATTAAGTTAGTACACAATTAAGAAAGTGAAATAGGAAATGATTGATATGTATTTTTGTGGTAAAAATCGGCTACATCGTAATCTAACTCTATCATTTCTAACCACCCGAGAATTACAAATGTTACCACCACCGCAGAAAGAGTACACAGTAAGTCTGAGTACTCTGGAATGCTCAATCACAGCTGCTGCATTGAGTCAAAGTATGTCATTAAATGAGTATCTAAGCAATTAACTACTGGTTATTTTGTGTTTAAAGCCTAATTTAAAATATGGAGTGGAATGTTGAGGTGAGGGGATTTACTAGTTTAGCATTACCACCACTAAAAGTACAAGATTCTCTGTGTGTATGTGTGTGTGTGTGTCTCCCAAATGAAATGACGTCATTCCCTTTAAGAGAGATGCCAGTTGTCAAAGATTGAGATCATTTGCAGTTTCAAAATTTAAATGCTAAGAACAAGCAAGTAAATGATTGTTTAAACAGAACAATCATCAATGCTTCAATTAGAAATAGAATTATAAAAGATTCATCAATGCAAAATAACAAACATAAATGCTAAGAACAAGTAGATTAATGATTGATAAAACAAACATTAATACTGAAATAAACATTAATGCTAAAAACAATTATTAAATGAATGCTTGAAAATTTGAATCAGAACAAATTAATCAATGATAAAAACAAATATAACTGCTAAGAACCAGCAGATTAATGATTGTAAAAAAACAAACATAAATGCTAAGAAAAATCATTAATGAGCAACCATATGTTTTAATCAAAAATGCATATCTTCATCAATATCTTGATCAATTCTTAATGGATTGCCTCAAAACCTTCACAAAGTAGTTTTTTTGAGGTGTTCAAAACAAGGGCAATAATCTTTTCCTTTTTTTAAAATGTTTGGAGGACACAAGTCCTTTATATTGGGCCACTAATACCCCTGTTTTGGACTTCTGGTGACATCTATCCTGGGTTTCAAAGCCAGGGTGGATCCCTCACTTGCATGTTTCCTCACCTGCACACAATGGATTCCTCAGATTCACCTCTGGTGCAAGACCTGCTGACCTCTTGATGGCCAGCATGGCAGCCAGTCACATTTCCTACATTCATGTAGCAGATCTAGGATGCCAGGATTTGAATAGGAGACCTCACACACAGCAAGCAGACACACTATCTACTTGGCCACCATGACCAGCTTAAGGCCAATAATCTTATGTTCCAAACAAAATTGATCTAATCTTAATGCATTACATTGAAACCTTCATAAAGTGGGATTACTTTTTTGAGACAACTGAAACAAGGGGCAACAATCCAGTTTTGACCAAAACTACACATTTTCATCAATATCATATTGCCATAAAACCTTAACAAAGCGGGGTTAATTTTTCAAGATGATCAAAATAAGGGGCAAAACCCCTTTGTTTCAACTACAGCTATGCAATTTCATCAATATCTTGATCAGTTCTTAATGGATTGCCTTGAAACCTTCACAAAGTGGAGTTAATTTTTTTTGGGATGATCAAAACAACAAAACAAAACACAACAATCCTATGTTTTGAACAAAAGTGCATATTTTCACCAATATCTTGATTATTTCTTCACTATATAGGGTTAATTGTTTGATTGCCACAATGTTTTGGATGACATGTCTTTAAATGACCAACACCCCATATAAAGTACGGGTCTATAACTAGTAGGAACATATAAACAGCGATACATCCCTTTCCTCTCTTTACCTTTGGTGATAGTGAAGTTGGAAATGTTGTTTCACTGGAGAATAATAATGTGGCAAATTTGAATGTGGAAGTGGATGGATTATGCTCAAGTCAGGGTAGTGGGATACTGTACAATAATGTTGAGATAGAGTATTTCTTCTTATGAGGAAATTTATCAAGAAGTACCATTTCGATTATGGATTTAAATAGAATGACAAGTAATTATTAATGTGGTAGAAACCAATTTTAAGAACAATGGATAACACAACAATCGGGGTGTAAAATTATTTGGGTCCAGTTTGAAAAGAAAACGTATTCTTAAGGGAAATGGAACAGTAGTCATGCCACGTCCGATTTGGTAGTATCGAAGCAATCAAGGAAGGGTTAATTTGGGAAACGAAGTCAGTGTCGAAGCAGGATGTATTCATTTTGAAAACATGCCCAAATAAGGCTGTGCAATGAACCGAAACCATGCTTTTCAATTTAGCTACTTTTCCCAGTATTCATTGAGCCGACCTTCCATTTTGTCCCTTCCTATAGCTTCTGGATCTCAGCGTTAGGGATGTTTATCAGTACTCTGAAACCATTAAGATTTTCATTATGCGGGAAGCAGTGATGACAAGCCGCACAATGTTGAAGAATTTTGCCCGATCCGTGAAAACAATTGTGCTGACATGTTGAGTCTTCGTTAAAATATTAGCTCAACAGTCCAACCTTTTCTTTCCCTACCAAAACGATGCGGTCAATAGACTTCGTTGTTTGTACACGACAACCATTGATTTATGCATTGACAGAGGAAATGGGGGTTTCCTCGTTCTGTTCACACAACGTTGCACGCAACTTCAGCTTATGCAACATGACATCTGCGACTGGACCTGTTGCTGCACATTAAATGAAAACAGTAAGTCTTCCTTTGTGAACATACAGTCATCTCAAAAGAAACAAAAGTCATTCAATAATATACGTCGGAAATGTCTTTGCTTAAAGAAATTTAAGCTGTGGAAGCTTGTCCTGAGGTTGACAGAACTGTGTCAAGCTTTAAAAACTATCCCACCTGTCAGGCTGATAATACCGTGCACCGTTTTTTGTTGTTGTTTTTTTCACCCACGGATTGATTTTCGTTGATTGCTGCGTTGTCTACATTGCTAACTGAAATGTAAGCACTTGAGAGCTGTGGTGCAATATTTCAGTTTTTGTAGGAAATTTTGAGCTGGGGAACATACCAGTAATGAACTGGAGTTATTCCACCAGGCCCCATGGTATTTGTGATTGCAGTGTAAAGAGGATTAGTTGGTGGTATATCTCTTTGACGGGTCATGGAGTTGGAATATGTGTTGTGTTTTTAGTGCATAATAACACAGGACAAAGCTAAGAGTGCAGAGAAAACACACGTTAATGCAGGGAATCTAATCTTTTCATGAATGTTGGAACAGGGAGGATTTTTATATTCTTCACATGTAACCGTAGGATCTGAAGTTCTATTCAGGCGATAGCTTTTGCATACAAATCGTCCTTGATGTCTCTTACCCTGCCATGTATTTTGTTGGCAGAAATAATCACTTGAATGGAAATCACATGTACATCACAACTCAAAGGTTTTTATCCTCGTTATGAATCGAATTAAAAATACCATTTGGTGTATTGAATTTTCTATTGTATTGATAACTGAGGCAATTTTATGCTGTCAGATGATTATGGTAGCCAAATGTACTATTTTATGGCAGTACACCATATTATTTCCTTTATCATAAGTAGAATCTCCAATGAATGAAGAAATGAAATGACACAAAGCCAGTTTTAAAAAAGAAAATGATAACTAGCAAATGTTACCGAATAACGTCCTGTCTAACAAATCATAACCATTGAAAATAAGCCCGATTTACTTTAAGTGCACGGTGTTTGAAATCCATCTGACGTCACTACAATTTATTTCAATATTGAATCTGTATATGTTATGAGGATAAAATTTGTTAGGTAACGTATTGATCAGTTATTGACTGACTGAATGTTTCATAGTCTGTGTTTGCATACAAATCAACATCATTTAAGCCAGTTTGTACACCCATTCAATATATATCAGATTTTGTTATGTGCTTTGTGAACACATGCCCCATTTGGTACGTACCGTCAATTTTTGGAACATTGGAAGAAAAAAATTGGATGCATGTTTTCAGAATAAACTTTGAAGCAAAACGTAACAATTCCTTAAGGCAAACCCGAAGATATTGGTTGAAAAAAAAGTAGCAAGGAAAGAAGAAGTGACATGAAACTATTCGAAAGGCAACACGATATCAACCTTATCGGAGGAATTAAAAATACTTACGGTAACACACATGTTTTTATTAGCTAGAAACTAGCCAGTGTTTCCAAAAATTGGTACCAAATGCCGAGACTCCAGTCAATAACGGTGGGTGAATCCTTGGTCTGAGAAATTTGAACGAATAACACAAGCTAGGTATTTAATATAATGCACATTAAATTACCTTGTTTTGCGGTCTTGATTGATGTGTCCAAAGTAATTAGTGATTAACTTGCTGAGAAAAAGAGAAGGCACAGATGATTGAATTTCACGGGGATCCTTGGTTTAAATGGATTCACTTTGTTCTTTCTGCTCTGCCTCTAGACCAAGATTTCGGTTAAAAAAATCTCGCCCGCTACTATGTCCTGACTTCACTGGTAAACATTCTCTCCTGGGACATCATTAAAAACAATAACCAGTTCACAGTTAATAAGGAGCTTGTGTGGCACAGCTGATAGTTTCACAACTTTTACATGAACGATATTTTAATATTTTCACTCAATATGTTATTTTTTTGTCAAGAGATCTAATTTGCGGCGACAAAATTAACGTGAAATCTTGTAAGGATAACGTCCTCGAAACATTTTAGTTTCAATAACCCATCCCAGTGATACATCAGTTTAACCAACCACCGGGCCAAAATTATTGAGCAAGAGAGTTTCACCACGTAGCTCTTGGTTAAATTGCGTGAATGATACGCGTCCAAATAATTTGCAAGAAAAGCGGATTGGGTTCTCTTTTTTAACCTCTCAGAAAAAAACTTATTGCGTAGCCAAAATAAACGGATAAGGTGACTCTTATATGAGCAAGCAATTATGGATAACCTCAGATGTCTACTGCGATATAAGTTTATGTTGCATTTATTCCAGTGTTTGCAATGAATTTTCATGAATCTATGCATTAATATTGCTACCGTTAGCTTTAATTTGCCAGAGCTAGAAGGCAAGATAATCCTAGGAGATTGACTTGAATAAACAAGCCATTTCACAGTGGCAACATTGGCTTGCACCCACTGTATTCAAAATACCGTGGTCTGACTTGAAATAGACAGTCAAAATGAATTTAGATTTCCAATGGCATTTCTGTGGCCTAAATAATATGCACCGACAATGTGGCAATAACGTTGAGAATGTCAGATAACTCAGTCATATTTAAGATCAATCCGCTATGTTATTGGTGACAATGAAATTTGGATGCCTTCAGGGAAATGATAGCTCCTGGCAGGAAAGCTGGCAGTGTGGGACATTGGCTGTGTGATGGAGTAAATGTGTGAAATGTAAAGCTGGAACAGTCAAGCGAAGGCACAAATATATTGCATATGTAGAATTTGTGCTAAAAGACAACTTTG
The DNA here is from genome assembly GCA_038406175.1 of Haplosyllis leylae. Lineage (NCBI taxonomy): Eukaryota > Metazoa > Annelida > Polychaeta > Phyllodocida > Syllidae > Haplosyllis > Haplosyllis leylae. The sequence goes on from JBCAUG010367260.1 coordinate 8,279, forward strand.
CCGCCTTTGTCTGTGCTAATTATTTCTTTGCTACCGAAGAGGCTCTTTCTCCATGATGAATTCCTACATAATTTAATTGCTTTAGTTGAAGTTGGAGGAGCCGCATTGGTCGATGCAAGATCACAATTTTTCACCGTTATTTGTTTGCTGTTTACTGTTGCAAATCGATCAAATAGGAAGGAGAGGAAATGGAAATAACATTGTTGTGATAACGTTCAATGATTTAAATTAAACAATAACACCAGCGAAGTAGGACCAGAGAGTATACTCTCTGGTAGGACTTTTGTGAAATGATTTTTTATCAATTCAGAGACAATTTTGGGCTGAATTGTTACGATCGATTACACAGTGTACTACCGGTATACAATTTTGGAAAGAATATTTTCTCTCTGTGTAGTTTTGTGTAACTGATATGATGGAGCAGTGTCTAAGAGACTGCTGGGAATTGTAGTTTCTTACCCAGCAACAAGCTATATTGAGTTGCATTCACTAACCATGAGGTGCTGGAAATCTCATAAAGTTGTTAAGAGGAGATTTAGGAGGAAGCAACCTTTGTCGAACAAGTCTCATGGTAACTTTGGCTCTAGCTCATAAATTGCTGTAGGAGGCCTAGACTTCATAATACTAGCCTATCAAAATAGGAAGGAAATTACCAGTTACGTTGTAATCAGTTTTCCATTCTCAACATTTAGGAACGCACGATGAAAGATGCTCAGAACAAATGGCAGTTAATCAAAACCACCACAGAAGCTTGCGAACAAATGAACAAGTCAATGTACAGTGAATTTTTACCGAAATGTACGAAGTACGAGAGAAGGTAATGCCCAGTCCCCTTCCCAGGTCAGGTTTGTAGGGGAAACACCCCCTGGCCCTGTCCCTCCTCCAGGTTGGGTTAATAGGAAACTCATCACCCCGCCACGCCCCTCCCCTCCCTCTCCCCAGGTCAAGTTGGTAGGGGACCCACCCTCCCCTTTCCCATCCTGTTCTCCCCCCCCCCCATCCACTGGGGGAGCTGACACCCCCACTCCACCCCTTCCATCCATCTACGCAGGTCAGGGTGGTAGGAGCCTCTCTTCCCTCCCCCACGTCAGGCTGGTACTGGACCCAAACTACTCCCCTACCCCCAATCACCAAAGTTCTGCCCATCCCCAGGTAAGGTCGGTAGGGGGCCCGCTCTCCCCATACCACCCCGTCCGGTCCCGCCCTCCCCCTACCAGGTCAGGTTAATAGAGACCTGCGAGGTCTTTCTTGTTAATGTTAGTGAAAACAGATTAAAAGTTTTTATGAAGTTCATGTCCTTGATATGCATCTGCCTTGTAGTTTTTCAAGATTAATGGCAGTGTAAAATAGAAGGGGAAGACAAGAGTCATAAAATTGGCCTGAATTACATAATCATGAAAAATTACACAAAATCATCTCAAAGAATTCTTTTGCTTGGCTTGAAGCGGGGCCTCTTCTCGCCGTGGATGAAAATTTGTACGCTGCTAATATGTTGTGACATTCATGTGATATTATCTAGATTTCAAATGGTTCTTTTGGTAGATGAAAATAATGTTGTACTGAACATTTTAGAAACTTGTGTAATTTGTACGTGATTGTAGTTGTGTACATTGAATCATATATCTATTATTATGTCTATCGGGTAGAATGGAAAAGTGACCATAAGCTGCACATAAAACTCTGGCAGTTGTGATATTATTACTAGAAATCAATTAAAAAGACAAAATTTAAAGCAGTGGGCAGGTAACTTAATCTATAAAGATGGGCATTGATGTTGGTACGTGTTCTGTGTATCTCAACACAGTTGCTCGCTTATGTACAGTCACAGATTTGATCTAAATTCGTTGAAGAGTCTGTCGAAAAGTCATCCTCACGAAAATATTGTGAGCCATAGTGGTTACAACTCGCCTCCCAGATGAACCGTAATCATGTAATGATAGGATTACGCGTGCAATGTATTTGAATTATTAGCTGGACAAGGGTCAGTTAGAGGTTAATAACAGTCTAAAACAAAACTTAATCATGCTCATTAATACTGCTTTATTTGCACATTGCATTGAATTGTTTCATTCACAAGGAATAAGCCACTTGGTATGTGCATTGCATATCCTTCAACATAGAACAAGAACAAGCCATGTTAGCGTCAATGCAATTGACATGTTTTGTGTCTGTTTTAGCTCAGTTGATGCCCCAGTACCTGAAAGGCCGCCTTCGTGACGAAGTTATGCTTAACCTAATTATTACAACCCAGAGCCCTCAAGATTTGTTACAGCGATGCAAAGTACTTGTACACTGAGACTAAACGCCCTTTGAGTTTCTGAGCTGTCAGTTGTTGTCTGTGGATATGTATTCGATAAACCTATGAAATTTTTAAATATGTAGAAATACAGAGTTACATTTACATTAAACAGAAGTGTACGGGCTTAGATGATACGTATTGTGAATTGATGAGTTTTTAAGTTGTATTTAAATAGTGGCTAAAACTTTTGACCCTGGATAATACAGACCATTTTTGTACATAAGGAAGACGTTTTCAGTTATTGAGACATTTCATAAAGGGAATTGGTAGCAATCTCACACCAACAGGCAGCTCAGTAATTCTCATTTCCCAGGCAACATTAGTATGGAGAAGGTAGTCATAACCAGCAAATTGACCTTATACAAGTTGAGCAAATAAGGATGTTAAGCTTTCCCATGGGAACAAGGAAGACTGCCTCTTTCATAGCCAAACTGTATCTTTACCCACTCCCATAAGAAGAAAGCTTCTGCCGCACGTGAAACGCAGTGCTTTTCTTAGGCACGTTCCATGGCGTAGCCATAAAGGGAAAAGCTTCAGTGTTGATGCAAAAGACGTGTTCCAAAGATCTTCATTCATTATGATGGTTTAGTTTTGCACAATGGAAACACGCATTGGCTGTGTTGATTGTTGTAGAATTCAAAGCTATTTGCACGGATGATTACTAATTTCAGCATTCTTTACATTGTAGTTTGGGAGAGAAACTTTTTGTACGTTTTCTGCAATTTAGTAACAGAAATCTTTGATTAAATGTACTGAATAGACAGTTTCTGGTTAGTCCGTCAAGAGAATCTTGGTGGGGCATTCAGCTTTATATCTCAGAAAGTGACAACAGTAATCATGGGTCTATATTTGTGCACTAGGCCAAAGAGAGCTGAGATATATAGCAGCCTGGGTCTGTATAGGTGGCTGTGATAGGGTTGGTAGCCTCATAGTGTCTGCCAATGCATCTTCAGGATACCCTTCCCAAAACATCCGGACTGGGTAAGAAGACAAACAGTCTACAATCTTATTTGAATAAGCTCCCCAGACTGTAAACAGGAGCACATGGAAAGAAATGAAACTGGCAACACTTGCAAATGCATACAATCATTTTTGACTGACTAATTCTTATTGGCTGTCTACACAGGTCACTGCAATACAAACAGCAATTCTGCAATTTGGCATAGTTCACACTAATATGGAGTAATAAGCAATAGCTAAGTCCACTCTAGGTACCCTGTTATACAACAAATACAATTGGAAGATACTGTTAAATCAGCCAAAATTCTGAAATAGGACATAGCTATACAATACAATACAATACAATTCTCAAGGATGCAAGGGGAAATACATACAGGTTTAAGTGAAATTCAATAAATTCTATAGTCCATTCACATGTGCTCTGAAGCTACATTAGTTACAACATAGTAAGTACAAGCAAGAGACAAGGAGCTTCATACCTAGATGAATGGAAGTAGTCTAAATGTGTGCAAAATTGCTCTGAGCTGCTGATTTGTATGCTTCCTTGAAGGGGCACCTCTCCTCAATACCCAAGAAGTTCCAACTGAATACTTATGATACTTAACAGTTTTGTGTTTACTCTGGTGGTTCTATATTCATGGGCATGCACAAGCCTTTTATAGGGCCACCTCTCCTCAATACCTGAGAAGTTCCAGCTGAATACTTATGATACTCAACAGCTTCATGGTTACTCTGGTGGTCCTATATTCATGGGCATGCATAAACCTTTTATAGGACCAGGCTAACCATTGACATATCAAGTGAACCTCACAAAATAGTTTCCTGGAGTCCTAAGGCACTCTTTTTCACATAAGGGTCATTTAGCATACTCCTTCCCAAAAGGGAGTTATTTTGGATGGCCAACTATGAAGAAACCACCTTCAGCTCTCTGAGACCACATCCTACATGTCTGGCCAAAGGCTTGTGAGTAGGAATATCACTCATACCTTGATACTTGCCCTTCATGGTAATTGGTCAGATACAACCATTTACCAATGATATCATTGCATGGGAATCTGATTGGTTCTTCAGAGGTGGGATTGTATGTATGTGTGACAAGGGGACTTTGAGTGGACAGCAGATACACAGAATGTGTGGTGGGTATCTTCTACAGACCAGGGCTCTCCACAAGGGGCTGTAATATGGGGTCACATAATCTGTACATTCGTGTATTGCCTGTGGTTGCATTGGTAGACTGTTACATACCTTTTACAGGAATATTCTACGAATGTTTGTGAAATTGGGACATGTACAATATCATGATATCTTCAATAAAAGGAAGCCACATGTAAATGACGATGCATTGTCAATATGCCAATTTGCATTCAGGTTGTCGACATATTTGTTCTCGCAGGCCGATTGAAAACTGAAGAACAACTGGTAATACATACAGATGTGACTGTGTGAAAAGAATACAGACTATACTATTTAGGAAACCTAAAATGTGGTGCAAAACAATTGAGCAACTCATCTTTATCATTACTTTGTGGTGGTTTCCCGTCGGAAATCCGGCCCTTTTTCATTGGAGGATTAGGGAGGTCCAGGTACTTGAGTGAGAAGATCATTACATACGTTTTCTCCGTAATCCATCTAATTTTTTCAGAAACATGTTCCCATGGCCCTGAAATGACAGTCGATTCCTGCGTGAATGACAGTGAGATTCGTTTCATCCCCAGAAGAAAAGGATGTAATGGTGCATGTACCTACAATTCCTAATGACATGTAATTTATTACCCTACAATACGTATCAGTACTGGTTTCGTACCATTGGGAATTGTGAATAATTTATATCTGTGAATATATTGCAATTGATTTTGTCGTACAGCTAGTGAGAATGGAAAGCAGCATGTGTCAGGAAGCTTCATTGCTATGGAGAATGACACTGTTTCCAAATAATCACTATTTACTGTTGCCTCGAGTATTGACCCAATGTGGAGGAAGCAGGATGTAGATGGGCATGCCAGACCTGTGCCACCGAGTTAAATTAGTGTAAATGACATGGTTAGACCATTGCATTATCATTTGTTAAAAAGATCCAAATGGAACTCTTGGGAATAAGATTCATTTTTGCACGCTGAATTCTTTTTCCTCGATTCTCTATCCTGTAAATTTGAATGGTTATTGACCTTTTTGTTCCCGTTGGAAGTTTAACAACTGACAATTCACATACTAATGTGAACCTGTATTAGAGGAGGACAATATGTAAATGCAGTTGCTGCCATTGATATATTGCAAAGTAATGAGATGGATAGACTTCCCCCTATTCCATTTGAAATTACTTGATGACTTTAGTCAACATGGCTCCATTTGTCAACAAATTCTTACCTCAAAATTAACATATTTCACTTAGTTCTACGTTCATTAACTCCACATTTGACAAAATTATTGCATCCTGCAGTTAGTTAGTTAACTATCAGTATCCCCATTATCTTCATTTATAGAGTTATTCGGAAGCATTGCTTTTGACAAACTTGCAATTTGATCTTGAGTAATAAATTGTTTCTTATAAGATGTTCCAAATATCATAAGTCTCCGAACCAAGAGTTCTAGTATTGAGTTTCTAGATAACGCAATGGTATTAAAATTACGCAAATTGGGATGAAAGTCCATAGGGCATTCAGACAGATAAATCCACTTTATATACACCCTGATTAGTTTACAATGGAAAGTACATAGATTAATTGTCATCTGCTGTAGCATGAGTTTGAAAACAAATATCATAGACAAAAAGGATACATTTGAAGAAAAAAGTTGACTCATTGCAAGAATTATTACAAACCCCAAACACAGTTAGTGATAAAATGAAGGAAGAAAAGTTGAATATTTGATGTTTCTTCGTGAGCCCCAAGATATTTCTACATTTTGGTAGGCTGTTTACACTGTTGACAATGATGACCTTAAAGTTGTCTCTGTGGATACAACATACGATGCAACAGAACGTAAGAGAAATTTTGGTCATTCAACACCAGAAATCAGAGACATCTAATATTTGGAAAATCTGAATCCTTCTAGGAGATCCGAGTCAACTTCAAGACATGAAAGACACCTCACTTACTCCCACTGAAACAGAACACTTGCTTTTAAGACAAATTGAAACAATGAACACTGAATTCACCTCAAATACAACAGTGTAAAGAGTTCAAAACCAAAAGTGCCACCGAGTTTAGTAATTGCCAAATTAAGGAAATGTTACAACATTTTCCGAAGTGTACATTCGAAAAAGAGAAAATTCATAAAATTGAACAAATAAATTTCTGTTTTTATGTTGTCCTCTTTGATGCTAAATGAGGACTCAAATCTCCAGATTCAAATGGCCAAATTCTTATTGACTCGAGTGTTAAATTTCTCTGTTGGAGAAAAATAGCTGCATTTTCATTGACTTAAAAGACAATCTTCCAGTAGGAGGCAGACTGTCCCTATTTCCCTGTCACATCTTGCCTGGTTGGTCCTTCCTACTGCATCATGGGATAGTTTATCAGCAATCATGGGATTCCGGGTGGCTACTGGTGGTAGTGGAATAAGTGTTTCAATGCCAAAAAAAATTATAGCACTGGTTTTATCACAGGATATATTTTCAAAATATTCCGATTCACAGTAGGAAATTCCATAAAACCACAGGGAAAGTTAAGAACACAGGGAAATCACATGGGTAATTTTATCTTGCCAATATTTAGATATTCTCAGAAGAACGACGTCAAATTATCATCATCTTAGGACTGATAATTTTTGAAAACTCTGAAATATTATTTGTTTTAATTGATGGTGTAAACAATCTTGTAGTAATTTCTCTATCTATGTTAAAGACCAGTGTGAATCATGGAGTTGTGCCTTCGAGTTGAACAGAAGTGAACAAATAGTGATTTTCGAAACTACCTCCGTATATTATACCAGCAGGGACCAGGGTGCTTATATGTAGCGCCGGTGATGATTTCGAAAACATGTTCAATTCTTGAGCTCAAGAAAGATTTCGTCCCATGTGAAATGAAACGCTAAAACCAGTAGATCTTTTCTGGGGACGTTTTTTTTTATAACTTGAAAGGCAAATTTCTGAAACAAAAGATAGTCTAATAGGACAGTGGGCAACTCCCTGAATTTGAAATCCGTGTGGCCGTCAATATGAAAAGCACCATCATAGTAGACTTCATCGTGATCTTCGTAGTTCAAGAAGCAAAGTAATACATTCTTTTAATCTTTGGTGGACATATGTCCTTTTGTGGGGCCACTGATACCCCTGTTTCGGACTTCTTGTGATTTCTGCCCTGCCAGCCCCTGGGTTTGAAAGCCGGGTGGATTTCTCACTTACACGCTTTCTTGCCTGTGTACTGTTCCTCAGATTCACCTCTGGTGCCACACCTGCCAACCTCTTGATGGCCAGCATGGCAACCGGTTGCATTCCCTGCATATGTTTAACAGAGGTAGGTTCGAATGGGAGATCTCCCGCACAGTAAATAGTTGTGACCGGCAAACAAAATAATACTTGTTCAAGGTGGCCACGGCATAGGGAAACCAGCAGTTTGATTCTTATTTTTTTCCAGATAGGAAAAACATATGGATGATTTGGCTGTTACGTATGGAAACGCTTGGAGACGGATGAAGAATATTTTTGACTGTACACAAAAAGCATGTGTCTTTTTCTAATTTTCTAAATGTAGCCTTGCTTTGTTCAGCAGAAATATCATCTTTTGGAAATTGACATATTTACCATCCTGTACATTTAGTCTTGTTTTAGTATAATTTATGGCTTGTACTTATTGTGGCATGAAGCAGACTTGGATCTAGAAGTGTTTAAGACTGAACTAAAATGGAATTGTGGAGTTCAAGAAATTTCAACAAGAGGTGCTGAGCAAGTAGTAGAAGTATATGTTGAGCATGCGAGATCTTTTTTGTACTTGAGCTTAGGCAATACAGGACATGACTCTACTTCCCTCTGTCAGCAAACTTTTAAGAAATGTTCACTGGACCTCCAACCATATTATTGAATCTGTAGCCTTTATCAATGAAACCAACTGTAATTTTTTTTGTAAAATTTTTGGTAACTCTGTTGTTGTGTACCGTAGTTGACGTATTTCCTTTTATTTTTGTCCGGAATACAAAGCTTTGAAACAAGTATACAAAATTAATAGCTACCGGTAGCACATTCAATTGCTCTCCACAGGATTTGAGGCGGTCTTTAAGCAAGGTTGTTTTTCTTTTTGAGGTGATTATTAGCATAAGTACATCTTCATTGCAATCCTTTCGGCCTTTGTTTTGATGCCAAGTCAAAAACACTAGTTTATCATAAATGTCTATATTGCACAATTCCTTTGTAAAATGATAGTATTGACGGATGAAATTCATATTGGTAAGTTCTCTTTTTCATACAAATTATTTGTGTCTGATTCCAAAAGTACTCTTTACCCAGAAGGCTCATAATGCATCTTGACTGGGACCGTGAAAATAGCGTGTGTATGTAAATTCAAATGTGTATGTGTATGTGTATGTCAAATATGTCAATTCTTAATTTGTGGTAATGAAACCTTTCGCAAAATGTATTTCGATCAAACAAAATGGATGAAAGCTAAATCATTATATTTAAGCTTCTTGTTCCTAATCCACTTACATTGTAGTGCTACAACTTGAGCATAATCAAGCCTTCATATGAAGAACCTTAATTTGCCTTGGTGATAACATTTGACAGATTCTCCCAATGTGTGCAGAACCATCTATCATACCACGCTTCGAAATGGATTTTGTAAGTTCGACCACAAAATGTGTCAGTACCTATTTGCAAGAGAGAATCAATGTTCGCTTTCTGGACTCGATGTGGTTTCTTTGAAAAGTCTGCGTTTTTAGAGCGTTTCCCCAGACCTAAGAATATGGCGGAAGAATGGTACCAAGAACTTAATCTCATAAAATTTTAAAACATTGCGAACAAAGCGTTTAGGGGGTTCTTCGTGAGACAATTCTGATTCTCATAGAGTATAGTCATTCCGCCAAATTGTGTTCATTCATGTTGAACAAATAAGGACATAGTTTTCTCATGAGAACGTGCTAGACTGCCTATTTTGCAGCTCAATTCTGCCATTTATCCACTTCACACCGAAAACATTGCAAATAAATGTGGAGATTTGTTTTGATAGCATGCGAATGGTAGATTGGCATTTCATGTTTAAAACGTACTTTGGCTCCGGTATTGTGTTGTAACAAAGGCAAGGTTTTTACATACAGTCCTTTTCTGTTTATTTACAATTATTATTACTTTGTAATTTTGAGTGACGAAATAAACCGCTTTCATGTGTTTTGTTCAGAGATTTCCAGTTTGTTGCTAAATATGTGTAGACCACCATTATTTACTTATTTCTTCTCTTCTTGTGAACCTTTGGCTTCGGTGAATGTTTTACATTTCAGAGTCCTTGTTGTTCTGGAGGCATGTTGCCAGTGTTCTTTCTTTCAGAACATTACATCACAATTTAGTTTATATTTTTAGCAAGTTGCTTCAAAATCTAGGGCTTCAAAGGGAAAAATTCAAAAGATGACGTATGTGTAAAGCTGCAGGCTTTCATTGTATCAAGAATTGTGAGATTTCAGGGGAAGGGCCTGTGTATATCAATCAATAGAACATGCTGCATACAGGTCTGATGCATGTATCTTTTTGATCTCACTGTGCCACTCATAGTGTAGAGTTTTCACTGCACGTGCTGAGAAGGATCACAACCGTTCTTGGTATCCAGTAAAGGGCACATTAACTACGATATTTTGGTAAATACCTCTCAAGCTATTTTTATAATGGTAGGATAAGTAATCAAAAAGTATGATTTTTGTCTATTGTTAAAAGCACCAAAACATCTGCGCAAAATAGTTGTACACAAGAAAGTCCTCCTGTTGGAAACCACACGAGGCGTACCACCCGCAGTGTAACTTTTCCCGGAAGGGGGGGGTCCCCCTGTCCTGTTCTGACCAGGGGGAAGGGGACACCCCTTGTCATGTTCTGGCCAGGGGAGGGGTACCGCCCTCTATCCTGTCCTGACTGTGGAGGAGGTACCCCCGTCCTGTCCTGACCTGGCTGGGGGATACTCCAACCTGACCTGGGGTACCTCCCCCGCCAGTGACTGGGGTATCCCTACCCCCTGGAAAGGACATGGGACCAGTGGAAGTATTATGGGATGGAGATGGAATACTCCCCCCAGGAAGGACATGGTTCCAGTGGCAGTATTATGGGGTGGAGATGGGTACCCCCAGTGGTGGACAGACAGACAAACTGAAAACATTACCTTCATCATTCCTTTGGAATGCGGGTGGTAATAAAGATACCAGTGTTGACCCCAGGCACGGAACAGTTTTATGAGGAAACTCGCCATTATTGGTGACTCAGTAGAGTTACCTAAGCGGTTGGATTCAGGCTACACATGAATGTTTCAGATTTTTGACAATTTTTTTTTGAATTTTAAGTGCATGAATGTCACCACACAAAAATGTTGAAACAAACATCAGAAAACTCAGAAAAACTTCAAATTCCAGTTTGGCTATGGATGACCTTTGGTGACCATCCTAGCTAGTTATCATCCTGTTGGCCATCTTGGATGGCAACCACTACCAAAAATCACAAAATGACAACTATAACTTATAGAGTCAATACAGAAACTTGGACCAAAAACTGAACCCCACTAAGTTTGGGTCAATCTTCCAAGTTCTACAGAATGTCAGCCAAAATGACAACTCTAACTCATAGAGTCAACATAGAGACTTGGAACAAAAACTGAACCCCACTAAGTTTGGGTCAATCTTTAACTTCAATATAATGTCAGCCATCTTGGATGGTAGACATTACCAGAAATCACAAAAATGGCAACTGTAACTTACTGAATCAACATAGAGACTTGGAACAAAAACCAAACCCTACTAAGTTTTGGTTAATATTTACCTTCAATGGGCTATCTTTGATGGCATCCATTACAAGAAATCACAACAGTGACAACTATAACTTATTGAATCAACATGGAGACTTGGAACAAAAACTGAACTGCACTAAGTTTTGGTTAATCTTTAACTTCAACATAATGTTGGCCATCTTGGATGGCAGCCATTACCAGAAATCACAAAAATGGCAACAATAACTTATTAAATCAAAATAGAGACTTGGAACAAAAGCCAAACCCCACTAAGTTTGGGTCAATCTTTAACTGCAACATAGTGTTGGCCACCTTGGATGGCAGCTGTTACCAGAAATCACAAAAAATGGTAACTATAACTTATTGAATCAACATAGAGACTTGGAACAAAAACTGATCCCAACTATGTATGGGTCAATCTTTAACTTCAACATAATGTTTGCCATCTTGGATGGCAGCCATTACAAGAAATCACAAAAACGACAACTTGTATGTGTTCTATTTTGATTTCCTTCTTTTACTTCCCATTGCAACGTTAATGAACTTCATTAAGTTGTTAATGCAAACAAAACTTGCCATGTAATTGATTAGCGAGATCTGTCGAACTCATAATTAAGTAAAGTAATGTATGGTGGATTTGAACGTTTCAAGGCAATGTATGGTCCCAATCAATGACAAATACATTTATCACAAGGAAAAATGGCAGTAAGTAAACTGCCTTATGACACAAGTGCTTTTAACAAAAAAGAGTGAAGTAAATTACCAGGCTCAAGCCTTTTGTTTCTTAACTAATCTACTAAAGTTGACATGTTGCAATTCAATAGAAATTCATTCCTGGGGTGGCAAGTCGTATTTTGTTTTGATGATATATTTGTTTATTGCTCTTCCACATTTAAAAAGAAGATTTTTGCTTGTTTTCTGTGATAGAATCAGGGCGGCATGGGATCATTGGTCCTGCCGTTCTTTAAACAGACAGCAGGACCTAAATGTTACTCACAAACTTCTATGAATACTGAATGTTACATTTTGTTCGCAGCGACAGGGCTCGGCTTTGTTCGCCACTGGTTTCGTTTCGAAAATCAAGCGCCAAAAGTGTACATGAAACCTTGATTCCAGTGACCACGTTTACTCTGAATTAGTACCAGACAGATGCCGTTCTGATATCACGAAGTCAAATGTTTAAGTCAAGAAAATCGTGTAATGCTCCCACGTGGCTGTAATGTTCACGTATGTTCAATTATCCTTCATCCGATCGCGAAGAACAGAAGTGAGACAGTTACAATCCATCATGGCGATTAATAATATCTTCTAAAATCAACACGTGTGCTTGCAATACATGTCAAAAAGTGGAACTTAATTCTGTTCATAATTTGATTCATTTGGTTCTTTTAGTTAATGTACTGTATTCAGGTTAAACGCACGGAACCGAGCTTTTTGCTAAGATGTGTTTGATTTTATACATTCACTTTCCATATCCAGAGCACTCGTCGCTGGACACAATGAGGCATTAACATCAGGAACGTGTTGTCTTTGTGGAGGAAGGTACAGTCGTCCTGTGTGTAACAGGGATATTGTTCAGCGTCTCCGCTTGTTAACTTTGGTATTGTGAAAATTACAATGGACCAAATGAATCGTTGTACATTGAGAGACCTGAGTGGAACTGAATGAACGACGTTACTTTGGGTCTGCTGCTCTCAAGAATGGTGAACCCATTGTGACCGCCATAATATTTTCAGTCCTTTTAAAAGCTGTCTTTACGTTGCACAAATGAGGATCCTGCAGTTTTAGTTACATTATACATCGCAGGAACCTTCTCAGGAAGCAATCAATTTTTCATGGACTGGCACTGCTCAGCTTCTACTAAACAGTACGGCTTCTACGTATTTGATTCTTGATATAGTGTAGACGGATGGAGAAGACAATAAAAGATTAGGCCATGGCAGCTATTTTCACTTGCTGCACCTAAGCTACAAGTTCCTGTCGAGGTTAGGAACAGGTCTGAGATTACAGGGTTGGTCATTAATAAGAAACATCACTTGATTTAAAGCAACTTCACTAGCGTGACGCCTTTCTGTTTCATTTGGAGTTAACCAAAAATTCCCCCATCGTGAAATAATACTTTCCTTGAAGGAGATATTTCTTACTTTTTCTACGCCAGGATAATTTATCGACCAACATTCAGAAACAAAAGAGATTATCATACGACAAGAATGAAAAAAGGCCCAGCATTTTTTCCTCGTGTTGAAGTTTGCGATCCTTTTTGCCAAGAACAGTTTTCTCGACTCACTCTGTCGCATCGCCTGCTAAATTTCACTGGGGCTGTTTTTTTTTTGTTGTTGCCCAGTGTTATCTTCTCTTGTAGAGGACTCGATTACTTATGTAAACCAGCTTGCTGGGACCAACGTTAGGTGTTACTTGAAAATCAATGCCAAGAGGAATGCAAGATTCCTATGTTCGTGTTCCAATTTTGTTTGCTTTTTTTACACCTTGGATAATTGATCGAAGTATACTTGTCATTTTGGCATTCGAATTACATTCGCGAATTTAGGAGGCCAAAAGCTAAGCTGTGTATTACAAAAGGAAGATTTTTTAAGTACGTGAATGTTTCTTTGTGAGTTGGTGAGAAATGGGCGATACAAATAAGTACTTAAATGTGGAGTCAAAAACATACACATGAATTGATGGTCAATAACGTCACAGTGCGGAGATTCGCTTGTTTACACAAGTAAATGACTTGAAAACATTTTTGCATTCTCTTTGTTCGTAATTTAATCAATCAAAGAATAACAATTTTGACCAAAATCATTGGTGGTTTAGAAAATTAGTGTATGTAGATACATGAAATACTGTGTCTCTGCTTCCATTTTATCTGCCACTGAGATTGTGCTCTACAGAAACATTCAGGTTGAAGAAACACCGTTTGTAACTCCGGCGGGGTTGATAAACGATAGTTCATCTGTGTAGTTGATGCTTAAAAATGCTTGAAGATGGATTGGTTTTGTAAGACCGCTTATGTTGAACGGAGTGATGCATTAAAAAGATAATGCAATGGATACAATAATTAGTTTGCAACGTAACGCTTGGAGGGGCATACGTCTAATTGAAGCAAATCGATAGTCATTTATGCTGACACATACATATTTCATGAATTTAAATGCGTTTTGAAGCTGTGTATGTGTAATACCGATTGGTAATTTAATGTATATAGTTTATTGCAGAAGTAAGGCAAACACCAAAAACTGCGATCGCACGTCGGTTTATATTGACAATATACATAACAAGGTCATGGCAAAATATGCCATCTTTAATGTTGGTTTTTTAGCCGTTTTAATAGAAAAAAATATGATCATGATCATGGATAAGATTTTTAAATGATAGTTTACATACAGATAAGATTTAGATGTTTGTACGATTGCGAATTTCATCTGTTAAATGATTTGTCGGTTTTATCTTCTACCATGCAGTTTCCTTAAAATACATTGCTTCCTTTTCAAGAGATTTGTCTCATTAACTTTTATGTCGAAAATAAAAATTCAAACAAGCAATTGGTAGTCAGTATGTATGTTCAATGGAACATTTCTAAAGGTATACATTTCACTTTGTGTACACAACTGTCATCGGCTGCAGATGAGGTTTTATTCCTTCTCAACGTTTCCCCATTAATTGAGTATCATTATCTTCATAAGTCTTACGAAGAAAAACTCATGTGAACTAATTTTGTGTTGCGTTGTTGATGCACCAAGCTGGTATTAGCAAAGCTTTTGTGCACAGCACCTACATGTTTTATAAGATCTTGGTTTGTGTATTTACTATTCTTTTGTGGGAAAAACTGTCCCAAAAGCTAAGACACGTCATTTCTGATGGAAGGCTATTTCTTTGAAATTTCAATGTAACGATTAGAAATTGCAGAAGGTTATGTGTTTTTGTTCCTATTTTCGTATTTCTACGTAACGTCTTTTGCCTGCGTACTATTGTTGTCACGGTCACCACCACTGCCCATTTGTGGTACATTTAGACTTATGAAATCTCGCTACATTTTTTGCCGTATTTGGTGAACTGAATGCAACGTCCAACTGTTGTCGTCTACCGGTTTTAATTACGATACGCCGGCAGCCTGTTCCTGGACATGGCACGAGCATGAGATTAATATGTATATATTTTCTTTTGGGCGATGATGGTGTCAGAATTTTTCTTATCACCCAAAAGGAGTAACGCTCGCTTTCAATAGAAACAAATCATTGTGAGATTTCTTTGTGTGAACAAGTCTAACACAAGGAGCAAGTGAACAATAACCTTCATAAGTGTTGATTCTTTCACACTGGGAAGACTGAAGAAAATAATGGTTCGCACTCTGTAGATACAGTCTTATGAAATAGATAAATAAGGCTACGAGTTTATTATCAAACTGGAAAACCCACGAAAAGACGAAGCCTTTGAGTGGTGTTTTGTTTGGTAATAGAAGAATACAAGTTATTTATCTATTTTAAAAATGTACAATAGTAATAATAGAAGAATAGCTGTTTGAGTGATTTTGAACAAAATTCATATCAAGTAGGGTCACCCCAAGTACAATACCATGTGAGGAGATTCTGGTGTTTTGACATGTCCTTCACATGATTTGATACCAATTAGAATAAGGGAAAAATAGCTGAATAACAATCACATTGTTCTGTAACAGTGCATGCAAGAAGGCTCATTTGCAGTTCATACCTGATACCATAAACATCAAATTTTGTGTCATTTTTGGATAATTTTTTGAAGAGGAAGGATTAATTGAATCTGTCTGAAATTTTGCTTGTCTGCTGTTGGGATGTAGGGGTCTTACTGTGCAAAAGGATTAGTTTAAGGATTCAGTATTTTAGGAAATATGGCTGTTTGAAAATGCAAAAAAGTTACTGAATGTGGTTAAATGCAAGAGTGTGTGTGTGGTATTGGAGCAACAAGAGCAGCTATGTATGTTATTTCATTCCTTTCAGTTCCTATATGATGTTACTTTAAATTGTTATAATTTTGTTAATTTCGTAGATTTTTGGACCAAATCAGTTCATGACCTTTCTTTCAGTGCAGTGATGTCACTCAGTGACAGGTGTCAAATTTTGTGGCATTTGAATGGCAAACTCCTGGTATTCCAATGCAATTAAGGAACAGTACCAGTATGTTTCCTCAAATATAATAACACCTCTTACGAATAGAGAGACTATGTAACAGTTTCTTAATGGTAGTTATAATCGTTGCAAGAAAGGAAACACACAGCTATAAATTAACTTTAAATTATTGACAATTTATCACATATCACTCGATGTAGTCTCCTCAGTGCTGAAGTGGAATAAACACACAAATTGATTTTAGTGGTATTAGACTTGTAATTTTTTTGCCTTTATCACTAATTTGGTTGTCAACATGAAAACTGCGCAGTTACAAATATGCTAAATACTGTACATGTTTAGATCAGACTTCTCTCTTCTCAGTAACTCATTTCACACAATGGATAAATTCTACATTTTGTATTTCCATGTTCATGTCATTTGCCGACAATATTGCAGTGACGGCCAGGCTTTCAAACAGAAAAAAATCCAGACACGCCCAAAGACATTTTACAGAGTTGTCAGTCTTAAATTTCGCTAAACCGCAGTCACGAAGCGAAGTTATTTCGACAATAGAAGGATGAAAATAATGCAATGACTCATTTTAAAGCGTATAGATATTCGGCAGACTTTTAGCCTTGTCAGTAGCCTTGTTCTAATCCCGAACGCGTGAGACGAAAGCCAAAGACACGGAATCCCAATGCATATCTTTGGTTGCCATCTCTTTTACTCTTTTTCTGTCAAGAAGCACCTTGAATAACATTCTCTACTGCTTGTTGTCGTTGTTGGCAGTAGTTTCATTAAAATAATTCGTTAAAGATAATAGGAAGAAAATTTAGATTTGATAACTACCGCCCGCGTACGTAGGGGGGGGTACCCGAGCCAGGTCCAACTGGGAGGGGATTACCCAAGCCAGGTCCCGCTGGGGGGTACCCCTCCACTGATATTGGGTACCCCCCCCCCACCCCGGGATATGACAGCAGAGCGGGCACTTGCTACGCGGCGGGCGGTATGCATCTTGCGTGAACGCAGGACTTTCTTGTTTCTAAATGATTTGCCCATGCTAATTTTAGCTCTGGCATTTACGCTTCTTATACGTATTGATAGTATTCATTTCGTGTCGAAAATTTCCAATTATACCTGAATTCTTTTCAAACATGTTGCACAGTCGTGGTACATGTGGTAATAGTATCCTCAGTCCTGGGCGAAAACTGTCTTCTCAGGAGATGTAACGTAAACAGTAGTTACCGCTTATATTTGACCAGTCTAGTAATAAATGTCGCTAATGTAGAGTTACCGCGATCGTTAAACCAGTGTGCTGAATTTTTCTTGCCAAGACTAAATAACGATGTATGTTTTCTCCAGCAATTGGGCAGTCTTCAGTCAGAATCGTTCTCCTATAATTATGTATTATCCTACAGGGGCTAACTTTGAATACATATATGGAATAGATAAGACGTTCCAGTCGAAGATGATCGTTTTGTTATCATAAAAGTCGCCACTGCTCCCCCCTGTTTCACATGGGGTTGAGAATAAAGCGTAAGTGGTAAGTTTACACATTAAAGAGCCAGCAGTGAGAATTAGCAGATCGGGATAGGTGGCCGGGCCGCTCCCCAACCGGCCAGATTTGGAGGCACCAGCATACAATTAAGATCTTAACAATGAGTTTAGGGCCCTAATTTTATATTTTTTTCACTTCGCTTGGTATAAATGATATATTTCAATTTCTTCTACTTTCACTCTGCCCATCATATCATTTCAGTTCGCTTCGCTTCGCTATGTCAGCAAAATCTTGGAATTTTTGTCTGGGGCCCCATTAACCAAATCCTGGATCCGCGATCTACTTTTGTCCTTTGCATATTATCGACCTCCCGTCTGCATTGTGAATGTTTCCACAAGGCATTCACCAGCGGAAACTGGAAGCCGGTGCACCTGTAAAATCTGCTAATGGAGAGATTCTGTTTTTGATGTCTGCACACCACAAAGTGACCTTGCTAGACATATTCGCTCAGTTTTCCTTAGTTTGAAAAGAGAGAGCAAAAGTATTGTTTTCAAATGATATAAGTAAAAAATTCAAACAGGTACACTGCAATCATCATCCATGGGTAATTACACTTGCAAGGATTATATCGTACACTATGCATGTTTCAAAGAGCGTCAGAACAATATTAAACCTTCATACATAAATTAATCGAAGAACATGTAGAATTGTTAGGTTTTCTGAACATCAAGAATAACAGACAGCCCAACAATGCTTTGTCGACAATGCTGTCGGGACAATGTGAACCTCTGTCTAATTAGGTTTCAGAAATAATTCAGCAGAGCAGCTGGTCGTTTAGGTAGCGAGCTGTCCAGTGAACTGCCGCACTGTACGGAATGTATTACTTAAAGAAGTAACATCATTGGAATTACTAAATTACAGAAACTCATTTTGTGAAAGCTTATCAGCAGATTAGGATTCCTCGGTGAAGTTTTCAGTGTTGCAGAAAATTACCTGTGGTCAGTCCGTAGTTTAGTAATTCAGTTTGAGTACAGGTTTGCATTTAAATAGTGTATTTTGAGCTGAACTGTCGCTGAAGATTTGCCAATTAGCTTATTTTAAAAAGTCCATCGGATTGCATTCACATTCCAACTAATTTTCAAATGTGTCTTATTGACTCTTGAAAGGAGTCAACAAATATGACCAGTTTAGCATAGGTCATTCGCCTGATGGCGTACACTGGCGTCTCTCCTGGCTACAGCTGCAGAATTGCCTGAACGTTGACAGGGATTGGGCCATTGTTATTAACAAGGTAAAACTTGGTGGATGTAGAAAGCTGTGACAGGTCACAGGAAGAAGACACTGCCAGACACTTTGCTCACAGCCACATACCTAACCTTTGTGTTCCCATGGCCTTTGAAAAGAAAAACATTCCAGATGAGGACTTCACACCAGACTAGTTTAGCGCTTAAACTGGAGTGTTGAATGAATCGGAAAATTGGTCACGCTTCGTCAACACTTTCTTGTTCTGTTGTCTGTTGCGTAATCACAAAAAGTGAAGAGCTGCTGTAGCCTTTGATATTTAAAAGATTTTCACGTAATTATTATAAAGTTCGAAAATCTGGATCACTCGTGTGAAAAGTCAAACGACCAGGAGTGGTACAACCTTAATTTTAATTTAAATCCCTTTCAAGAATCATCTTATGAAGGCGACAGCTTCAATTCAAAATTGTTACAGTAGCAAGCTGCTTTGAAGTGGAAAGAAAAGAAAGGCGTCAATTTTTCATGGGAAAGGGTTTTGGGAAGGTAGTTGTTTGGTGTAGTTACAATATTTCATTCTTTACACGTTGAAGAGGCAGAGTAATTAAGCACCAAGCACTTACTATTGACTGCTTCTGAATTGCAAAGCCCCCACCTAGCTCCAGGGCTTCATTACTGTGAGTAGACAATGTAAGTGCCGACGGAACAAACCGAGTCGCCACCTTTTCCAGAGCACTTTGGACTCATGCAAAAATATGTACTTGCAAAGTACTTACCCTTTGTTTGCATCACAAAGTAAAAATTGTCATCAACGAATAATCATGGTCACTCTGAAATGTTTAATGACACCTATTTGCCTAAAATAAATTTTGTGCCACGGGGATGAGTTGGAAAATCACCCGTATTCTGATTCAGTGTCAATAATATTTAAAAATCGGTTTCAGAATAATTTATCAGTGCACAGCAATTATTTCTAATTATGAAAATGGCATTTCAGTAGGCATTAGTATGAGCAGAAATATATTTTCAGCTTGGCCTGTTTTAAATTATGATACCAGTGAATAAATTGTGGTGACACGTTTGAATGTTGATAAAACACAAATATTGAAAGGGCATTTGAAATATTGTATATCCTGTACAGATTGGTATTAAAAATGTAACCTTCATATCACACATTGAACATGCCCACATACAGTTCTGCTTCCCATTGTACTGTTGCATTTATTTTAATTGGTAAAATGTTAGCGTTTTACACTTTGGCGCTGGAGTTGCCCCCGTGTTGCCATTTATAGTATTTTAATCGATTAGGGTGCTTTTATATTTTTGACTAAAGTTAAAAACGGAAAAATTGTGCGGGAGGTACAAAACGTCTACCAGATAAATTGAAACACGAATTTGAAAGTGAACAAGGAATATTACGTTTGTAGCCAGAACAAGGAGATAATTAAACCGTAGGAGCACGTCATTTGATTCAAAGCCATGGTATATAACCTTTGGAATAATTTCTGTAGTGTAATTGCAATGACATATGTGTGTCGGATGACATATAACTTACTGGTATTTGGAAGAGAAAGTGAAATACAAGTAAATAATATGCTTGTGTATACATTTACTAAACAAATCTAAAAAGGCCTATCGGTGACATATTGGTTTGTAGACTGTTTTTGGCCCAAATTTTTGGAGTGTTTTTCATGCAAGGTGAAAAATATTGTTTTATTCAAGGTCAGATTGAACCCACACAAAGTCAGATTAAGCTGAATGTGAGATGAATTGATATGATCTTTGGTAGCCATCTGTGATCATCTGTCTTGTTATCCATCTTCTTGGATGGCACCATCACCAGAAATCACAATAATGATTACCATGACTCTACCCTTCAACATCGAAGCTTGCAACAAAAACTGAATACCACTAAGTTTAGGTCAGTCTTCAACTTCCACATGTTGTAAGCCATCTTGGATGGCAGCCATTACTAAAAATCATAAAAATGGCTGCCATGACTCTACTGCTCAACATAGAGACTCACAAAGGAAACTGAACATGACTTAAGTTTGCCATGTTGGATGGCAGCAATTACTGGAAATCACAAATATGGCTCTCATGACTACTATTTGTAGCCTCTTACGCCACCCGACCTATTCCCAAAGAAGGGCGAGAGGAAGGAAGGACTGCCTTGTTTCTGTTTATTCTTGTGATGGTCACAGTTCTCCAATAAAAAGTTTGCGGATGAAGAATCACCGACATCGTGGTGGAAATGGCTAAAAAAAGAGAACTTTTTTGCAGTTGAAAGAGATGCGTATTGGCACAGTTCCCTTTCATATTTTCTGTATAATCAATACTGATTTTTTGTTTAGGGACAAAAGTGGATACTATGGGTGCAGCAGTTTTTTGTCTTGTACTCTCTGCTAGCTTTCGGGTTGTCAAACCGACGTTGCCGCAATGATTTAATGATTAGCTACCTATTGTACCTGACAAAGAGCTATTCAAACACTGTTAAATGAATATGATCAAATGGGAACGACTCCTTAGATTAGATGCTGTCATGCAATACTCAGAGATTCATTCCTTTGACGGAGAAAGGCTTTTAATACAAGACCATTCGTTTGCCAGGAAAATAGATAGGGAGTGGTTTTCTGTAATTTGTTATGGTAGTAAGTTACAAATGGTGAGTTGCTAATAGCTTTGTGCCTCTCAGCTTAGGTACCTTCAACAGAAGATATATGAAAGTCTGGTTAAAACATTTGAATAAAAATAATTCCTAAACAGCATGATGTTAGTGCAAATTATGTTTTGTTCCACCCACGTGGTTTCTGTACGAGTGTCGGATCCGCCTGATTCATGTAAGAATGTCCTTTCCTGAACCTGATACGCATTACATCTTCATGTGACAGAGTGAAAATATGAATGTTGACATCAAAAGAAGCTGTAATGTCTGTAGCACTGCTTGTGAGTTACCTGTGTTTGTCGCGTTTATTTGGTGGGATATTTGTACCCAAGATGTGAAAGAACATCGATGGAAAGTTTTGCTGGCGAGGCTGTAAGTGCAATCAATAGAGGACAATGAAACTTTTACTTTGTTTCAAAGGGCATGGGGAAAATATAGCTGTGAATGAATACTCAATCGACTGTGCCACTACACCAAATTTCAAATGATCTGTGATTAAAGAAACATTACAGAAATGGATGCCCGGAAACTGTAATAGTTTAAAATTAGATCTGTACGAAAATTCGATGCGCATTTGTACCAGATAGATACTAACACACCTACACAAGTCTAAAAATTGAAACAGGGTTATGATCAGAAAGTCACATCCCCATGAAACGGGGGTCGCAGCTAGTTGGTCCACAAAATCTGAAGCCTATATCTTAGAAATGTCTACTCGGTGTGCCCGTGGCCGACAAGGAGGACAAGTACAAAATTGTGGACGTCATAAATCTTAGTTCAATGGAAATATGAACAATTTATCATGTTTTCCGTTTTGAAATATCCATTAATTTACCATTGTGGACACTTCAGGTGAATATGGCAATGATAAAACAAACTATTTGCATGAACAGTAAGTAAGCTATACAATTCCGAAACTGTTGTTTTTTACCATTGTGGACACTTCAGGTGAATATGACAATGATAAAACAAACTATTTGCGTGAATAGTAAGTAAGCTATACAATTCCGAAACTGTTGTTTTTTACCATTGTGGACACTTCAGGTGAATATGGCAATGATAAAACAAACTATTTGCATGAATAGTAAGTAAGCTATACAATTCTGAAACTGTTGTTAAATCAGCACGGAGAAAATGCTTTTGCAGTGTGGAACTGTATTGTCGTTGTTATGATTCGGGAAATATATGTTGCTATGAATGTGTTCTGCGTTGACAAGTTCCTGGAATCGAACCATGTCTATGAGGCTCTTGCTTTCAGTCCCAGAGAGAAACGTCATCTCCAATAACCGTTTTGAAGTCTGTCTTTAACCAGTTGAGTGTATTTATATGTTCTTTAAACTGTGAACAAAGTTTTGGTCTTTCGCCAAAGACATTCAAGTGAAGTCTGCAGTAGATTTTGAAATAGGTCAAGTTGGATGGTACAAAGAATAAATCCAAAATCGCAACAAACTCCAGATAAGTGTAATCCAGCATTGATCTAGTCTAGGAAACCTTTGCCCCTTTTTAACATAATCAGCATTTTAACATAAAGAGCCTCATCATTTTTGGAGCCATATACATGTCAGAGTAACTTTGGTTGGTCGGTTTTGGAACCGAAAGGAAATTTTCTTTGCTATTTGTATTTCAGTGAAAAGAGTGCTCTTGGTGATTTATCGCTTAAACTAATGACAGCAGTGTACCTGGTTAGTTTGTAGAGAAGCTACCATTGCCTCTTTTGCAACCAAAGGGTTTTTAATGAGTCTTATTTCTACATCAAAAGCTTGACAGGTCAGGGACTATTCCGCCTTTAAAAGAGAGACATTGAAAGCTCTACGGAAGTGTAAGAAATGCGAACCATCTCTCATCTGCAGTTTTCCACATTTTCATTCGAGGAAAAAGAGCGCAACGAGAATATTGACCGTACGCGGTCCGCAAAATGCTCCACACACCCCTGGGGGGGGGGGGGGGGGGGTAAAATCTTTTCACCTTCCAAC
>JBCAUG010367261.1:0-16715 GCA_038406175.1 Haplosyllis leylae
TTGTCCCCAACCTACCCCCCCCCCCCCCCTGACACAGTGATTTTTTGTCGTGGAACCATCTTCAGCCCCGTTCGGGGGCGGCTCGTTGTCAATTCCATGGGCATACGGTTCCATTTCAGCTGCACGTCAACGAAAGTACTTGTGAACTTTTAACTTCTTTGACAATGTTTCAGAAGTACGTGTATCAATTGCAAGCAACTTATATTTTATGCCGTTTGTATGAATCAGTTGCAGGTGAAACGGTTATTAACAAGAGTTGCACAAGACATGACATGACAAGCGAGTATGGGAGCTAAATTCGACCAATATTTGTTATTCCTCTGTTCTTCCCGATATGCGGTGAATTTAAAACCCGGTTCCATTTGAAGTCCACATTTGAAGGAAATCCTAATGTACGTATCGCTTATTTATCACAACAGCAGTGACAAATTCCCATTCCACCCAATTCATTAAGAGCGTTATCCCACACGATTACGAAGGATAGTGGGTTATAACATTGTAGAAAATGACAACGAAGTCTAACACACACTGAAACAAAATACACACACCGGGTATTCGGAGATTCAGCAACTTGTCACGTTGTCACGTCAATTGATTTTTTAAACCATTCACATCGCATAAAAATATTGATAACTTTGTCTTAGGTTACCAAATACGGTAGTTTCTTTCAAAACAGAATCCACCTGATCATCGAAAATGGCTGTCTTCCACAAGAACATGTTCATTCAAAATTTTATCTTTTTGCATAAACACTTGAATCCGCCCTTTGCGAGATTAAGATGAGAGGACATGTGTGATGGTTTAGGAGCAGAGGGCCTATTTTATGATCCTGGCATCTTGTGGTCCAGAAATGGAGATTTATCACCGAGTGAGAATCAAGATTCAAGCTTTTGCCCACGTGGCTTAAATTGGATTTGCTTCAATGTGGATTTCTTTTCTGAAATGGAGCAGTGAGATGAAGAAAGTTATTTTATGCATCAAGAAATATCTTTTACTAAACCAATCAGAGGCATATCACGCAATGTTACGTTGCAATTCATTTTGTAACAGTTGATGTGCATACCATTTCTGGGTGAATAAACAATAGAATGTACAATCTATCTTAGGCTGTGAGATGTAATATTTAAGTATAAATTAAGAAATAGCTTCCAGGTAAATTTGAGGTCCATTTCCGTTCCTAACTAGATATTCATTACAGTGCAAAATAAGTAGCAACTCACAGTTTCCAAGATTTCCTTTACATTAGATTAATTGTGAATCTACTTGATTGCATGTGGCCCTTTAAAGCAGCGTAGATCTTGAATGGATGTACTAATGTCATCCTTTCCACTGGAAGCACAGTACACCTGAACCTCTCACTTTGGCGATCTTCTTTTTGAGGACAAGATCATTGGGCCATTAAAAGAAATCTCAAAGTTTCGAAAGCAGAAGAAACTATAGTAATCCGAGTATATACTCGGCCATTGCACCTCAGACGTCAATTCCCAAGGTAAAAGTGATGACAGCGATATCTGGTACGGATATTTCATAGCCATTTGCAACCTTGATGTATCGCTTGTACAAAGTACCAAAGCAATATAATTAATTTTCTTTAACATCTACATGGAAGTGACTTCCTTTGATTACTGGCGCAAGATATTTTCAAGCGAACTTTTTTGAAAAAATTGGAAGCTTAGTCACCCTATTTTGGACTTCTGATGATGTGTGCCTTAGTTTTCAAAGCCACAATGGGTCCTCTGACTTGCGTGCGTTGCTTGTACTTTGATCAAATTACGCCTTAAATTATTTAAAGTTATCCATTATTTGACCTGAATTCCAAATCTCCGGAAACTATTTCCCCAAAATACATTTCCTGATATCAATCAAAATGGTTGATGTTAATGACAGTATAGTCCTTTCACGACGATTCCCTGACATGAAAATATTATTTCTGACTGATACTTTCGTGACCCGATGGAAGGTAAAATAAAACACGTTCCGAAATTGATATTGTTTATCAATGTTTCATCATTATGTGATTCTTAATCTAATTCAAATAATATATCCACCAATGTTCAATAATGACTTTCTAAATTAAGATTACGGTAAATTTTAAAAAAATAAGTATTTTAATTTCAAATAAATGAAATTCAAATGGGAAATTGACAAGTACACTAAATAAATACAGATTTACAGAGGTTGGAAGAAAGCGAAGGCAAATATGGTAGCCAAAATTTGACAATGAATTCCACTAAGATGTACCGGGTAAAATCTGACAGGATGCACAATGTAATGACTTGGATCGTTGCGCGTTAAAGGCACGAACTCTTGAGCTGCTTCGCATCCAACCATCATCCCGTGATCCGATTACTGCAAACGGGTGGTGAGTGTTACCGATTGAGTCTTCGATAATAGCTGTTCGAAAAATGTAATAATAAGATTTAGTTGAGAGATGCCTCTAACATAAATTCGTTGCCGTTAGCCTTTATGAATAAGCACTTTTCAAATAATTTTTCTTGAAAATTGGTAATTAGTTTTACAACTTCATAGAATCTCTAACACTGACACAAAACTGGAAACGGAAATTGTTTTCGATTCATGATCTAAAAGGGGGTCTTAATGAGTACTAGACAATCGTTTTTCTATATTAAATAATCCACATTTACTAGCTTATGTCGTTAGTTGGTAATAACGGGCCAAATCTTGTTTCAAGCAATGCGGCACTTCTATGGTTGTACAGTTGTAATTTACTTTGTTAAGTTGAGTACAATAATTTTGAAACGGAGTTCACTTCCAAAAGCCCCAGATGCCTTTTCATTCGAGTTGGGTTTCTGTATCATATGTTCATGTCAGTATCCTTAAATCAACAATCAAAACAACTATTTTAATTTACCTTACAGGCACGTCTGTGTCTGGGAGGTAGAATTCATTGAGTTTCGGTATTTAATGAATCACAGTACCAGCTTCCCTTCTTGTTAAAAATTTAACAAGAAATCTGCATGCCATAATTACCTATCTGAGCACTTCCAATGTTTTAAGGTTAAATCATCGTCACCAACTAATGCCAATCAATCAGCAGTTTCGAAAGAATTAATATTTCAATTAAACGTTCATCAGAAATTTTTGAAAGAAAACAACTATTGCCACATTGACTACCGAAGCAATAATTTGTCTCTACAGTTACCCAATGAACTTTCGTGTTTATAGTGATCATCATGCGTTAACATGTGTAGAATGTCTGCTGTGGGTAAATTGATGTTGCCAATGTACGAAGACCAGATCCACCATTGGAATTGTTGCCCACACTAGAACAATTTGTCAAGCATTAAAATACACAAAATTTACCCACAACTGCAAGACATATTACACTGTGCGTCCTATCATATCTTACCCTATGTCCACAGAGATGGACTTGCAGCACACCTCTTGGTGAGGTCTCGAACAGTAGTCTTGCGAATGATTAATTGTTTGTACAAATCAAAGTTATTAGAATTTGTAACATTCCAAAGATATACTAAAAAGGGAAATTTAGTGCGAAAAGCATGTATTCCTAACTAAATACTGATATGATATTTGGTAAAAAAGATAATTGGTAATCTTTACTAATGTTCACTGGTGATCCCAATAATTTATGTCGCGTCATCAACAATGTTTCACCATATTAAAGCTACTGTACCTGAATTTATTCCAGGATTTAACATTCATTTTCTCTTACCTTAGAAAAGGAAAAACAATTACAAAATCAATAGTTTGTTTCACGTAAATCTACTTTTGCCAACGAACGTCATTCAGGCTGAAATTCTAAGCCAAAAACGTGATAACATATTGGCTTTTCCCTGTGATTCTTTCAGCCTTTTTGAAAAGAAAGATATACGTGAACATTAGTAAAGTAATACGAACAACAGTGGACAAAGGAAACATCTATCCATGTTCGATTGACAGGTCACACTGAAAAACGTTTCATGGCTTAAAGACTGTCTACTATCAATGCCATAGAGTTATGAAGGTCCATTGATGGGGAACAGTTGATTAGGTTTGTTAGTGAGGAACGATAACAGATGAATCGTTACACAACATTTGAGTGCAAATGGGGAGAAGAAACTAACGATATGTTGCTGATACTAATGGTATCTGTAAATGTTTTTGCATTCCTGCAGAATCTTGAGTGGAATCTAAATCTCTCTCATACATCACACTGCATCCAGAAGCACCTTCGAACAAACGAAAGAAAATAAGTGCAATGCATCAGATACCAAAATGGTTTGATCTACTTAATTCTCAAGAATCAAAATATGTCAAATTACACTGCACAGAATTTAATAGTTTTGGAAAAATCTAAGATAATTTTCAGTTCCACTACGAAGCAAAATATATAGTACTTTGTTAAATATATTTATGGTGATGTTATTCTTTGTTCTTAGAAGTGAATTATTCTGTACCTATTTAAAGTGCACAGATGTATTGACACACATTGTGAACATCCAAAAAATTTGTTTCCAAAGCATATTATTATCAAACTTCTCATCACTTCAAACTACATTTAAATAAAATACCTATTGTTCACTTACATACAAACTGTTCTGAGCAACTGCATTAGTTCAGAATCTCCCAATGCACAACTGTTAAATATTTTACATACATGACAAAATAAAATTACAGTACTACAGTGTTACTCCAAGACCCTGTGCAGTCTTTGCTTTCATTGCATTATCTAATACATTTAACAAATTCTAAAATTTGACACTATCATTCTGATGCAAGAACATTGGAATCATTATAATAATTTCCCTCATTCTGTTAGGTGGGTAATCTTTATCATCTAATTGCTTCACTTCAGTGGTAAATCTAGACAAGGAGAATGTAAGTTCCTCCTCAAAGATACACATCACATCCAAATTCATAACTTTAATCTGGGATAGAACAAAACATTCACACATCCAACTCTGTATCTACTGATCATACATACTAACAGCCCATTTTATCTTTCTTTGCTTGGAAAAGTTGTTGCATTTATCTTCATTTTGCACCAGTTTGAAGGTCCATTTTACACTCTTTTCACCACTAAATTAACAATTAGTATTCATATGCATTAGTTTATGTTTCCCTTTGAACACAAATTCAACAACACTCAACATGGGTTCTTGAGAACATTGCTGAAATAAAACAAAACTTATTTACCTACCACTACAGATATTGCACTTTCTAACAATTCAAACTACCATATTTAGTTACCTGTAACAGAAATTTGGCATACACTTGATCAATTTCCTCATCTGAATGCATATTTCTTATATCAATGCTATTGGACATGTCCTTTCCATTCTGTGTTGGTTCAAATATGTATCCATCAGAAATATCAAAATTCACATCTCCTATAACCTCACACTCACTATCATTATCAACTATATTATTTCCAGATTCAGCACTTTAAGACTGAAAATAATCACTTTTTGAATTTTGTGAAAGAATAATATTATCATCTAATTCTGACGTACTGATATCCACTCACACCAACACAACGCACAGAACACAAATGACACTTTTCAATTTTTTTTTACATTGATTACCCCTTAGAAAACAAATTTCAGCAGTCCCTGACCATCACCTGACCATTAAGCAATCGATATGTCAAAAAAAAAAACTCAAGTTAAGCAGTAATTCTATTTAAGTAAGTGTGATGCTTCATCATACACAACACGGTAACAAGAAGCCACCAATAGCAAAACAGCACTACCCCCAAAAAACCATGAGCTTGTTAACCAAAAATATAATAAAAATTAATTCTTCCTGAGTTGTTTGATATGTTACACAACCTTCCCCTATAAAAATCTTACTTATAAATTTGTAGGTCCTCCTCATACTGGGGTATGAGTGATTTAATGCTGCCATCGCCTGTGTGTTTCTCCACACATTTAATATGAGAGGAACACCGGCGACTCCGTGCTTTGAATCTTACGTAAATGAACAGCACAAACAATCTTTGATTCACAATTTGGCAACAATGTTCCCGCTTTCTGCACACTTGATACATTTCCCGGTTAATTCATAGCTTTCATTGTATGGGTAAGTTAGGGAAAAAATTCTGGATGGAATGATCGCGATAAAAGTAATTTTCAGTGCTTGTAACAGTGAAGCAAATTCATACTTTTCTGAAGAACGTAGATTCTATATGTTTGGAAACAAGTACTTATCTGCATGAAGTCTGCGCCAAAAAGAATGAATTATAATTCGTACAATCGGACACATACCTCCATATCTCCTGAACAAGTAGGAGAGACTGACATAAGTGTATGTGTATCAGACCAATGACCATTTATATGCGTGTGGACATACAGATGTTGTATCATTTGGTTTAATTTGAATTTAATAGGTAGTAACAATTGATTTTATAGTATGGAAGAGAAACTATTTGCATAAAAATTTGGTGTAACCCAAAAATTACGGCAAAATAAATAGAAAATCAGTTTCAAAGGGCGGCATGGTATCACTGCACTGATAGCAAATCTAATCTAACTTTGTGGTCATTACACTTACAAACGGTTAGTACAACATTAATAACCAACACATTCACTTCTTTTCATTGCCGGTAAGTAAGGCGATCTCCTGAACGAGAAGAGACTAGTGCGTATGTAACATTTCCGTATTTTTGCGTGTCTCTTAACCTTGCAATAGAGTACAGAGTCCAAGTATCCCTAGTAATTATCGAAACAGACTTTCCCAAACATGATGTCGGTTAAATGATGTAAAACATGAGATCTAAATTGCACACTGCTTCTGGGAATTCATTAAGATATAGTGTACCACTTTCAAAACGATTTACATGCCAAAGTTTACTTCCATTTTGCTAAAATTATACTCTGAATCTGGTTTTTTTTGTCCAGACCTAATTGCTTTTAATTTTACCAACTCAAGAAAATCCTGGCGCAATATTTCTAATTAGCAGTAGAAAGTACTTTCTTCACTTTCTTGAGCAGGTAAAGGGCAAGTTTTCATTTAATCACTAAGCTTTGTGTCAAATACTATCATTTTACCAGAAACTTGTCACATATGATATCTTTTCTTGGTTGGCTGAGATGAAAACGTCTCTCGTGTAGTTTTGCAACACTTTTTGGTAAACAAATTTGGCTTTCAATAATTTGAATCCTACAGTCACTCTTCTGCAATAATATATGCCCTGCATGATACCGCGTTTACACCATCCCTTCTTCATTCAGTCAATGACATCGTTTTGTTTTTCTTGTGTCTTTCCGCTTCATTATGACAACTCTGTAATGCTAAATCATGCAAACGCCCCCTCTCGAGCTTTCGTTTTTTCCGCATGTTAGGCTTCCAAGTCAAAGGTAGCTGTCGTCAAAGACATGTTTGCACTAAATTTTTGGTAATTCGATTAAATTGTCTTTTCTTGGTTGTTTCACCCATTTTGCATTGTACAAAAGTGAAGACGGATATCTTAATTTTCCAGAATGACTTTGTATTTACAGTGGCGGTGTTAGCATTCCTGACAGTGAAAGCATGCCGCGAACGCGTGCGAAATATCTGTGAACTAACCATCATTAGTTTGAGCGTCTGTTCATTCGCACTTCGATGTTTGGTAACAGTCATCTGTTATTGCTCCTCAAATACAAACAAAAGTAGGGGGTGTGCTCATGACAGTAATTCTGAACTCAAGAAGCCCACTAACATATGGTTCTTACTTTCACATTGAAACAGTTGGCCCTTGTTTGTAAAACACAAATGGAAAACCAAAAGAATACTGAAAATTAATCAAGGAATTAACCAAGAAACGTATTTTTTGCAAAAAAATTTATCCATGGGGATATTAAAGGTGGATTAGAATTCAATCTACTTCTTGTGAAGATGCTTTTATAAGACCGTGTTAACTTGAAGGGCCTTATTCGTGAAACGCCACTGGCTTTTTCTTGTGTAAGTTTTACCCACACTTCTACTGCCTCTTTTCCCAGTGGTTGAATTTTATACGTGAGGGTTGTTCAAGTCTAACATAAGAAGGCTCAACTATATTCTATAATTTCTGGGTACTTCAATTCTACTGTGCCACAATTGACTAGTTTTGATCTTTTTGTGAAGTTAAAGTACTAAGTTAATAAATTGGAAGGTACTGTGCATTTTATAGTAATTGCAATAACTAACATACCTCATTTAACAAATACCCACACCCATAGCTAATACCTAAAGGACATATGTATTAACTTTCGTTAAGTTAGTAGGACATCAGAATAAGAGGATTTCTTGATCTTCTGAAGCACCCTTTCGGCCCGTTCTTAGGTAAAAAAGCAGTGGGCACAAATGATGATGGTTTCTTGGAACAACAGACGCCAGACAAATCATGATTCCATAGTCAGATGAGCCAAAATGAAATATACTCAGATGGAATATTGGGTTGAAGCACTTCACATAAATGCTACAAAGTTGCAACTTCTTCCTGTATGTTCCGAACTAAGCATCTGTCGAATTAGAATGAAGTAGCATAACTCTTACAGAATTATCACATCTCTCACAAAATTCGAAATGGGTATCTGGTGCAATGCACTGTGCTTAAAAATCCCGAAAAACATACCATTGATCAGTATCATCATCTGGAATTTCATCCTAAATAACGCCTTTCCCTGACTGTTTCTGCTTGGGCCTTATAAGATTTTATTTGAAGAAAAAAGTAGTACCATATGAAGGGTATGTAGGGGTCTGCTACTTGTTTCATCCACTCACACAGTGACCCCTGGGCAAGGGTTGTGATACAAGCAGCTATCAAGCATCACATCACGTTCACTTTACATAGTCAACCACACCCCCTTGTAATGACATCATTGGTACATGTGACAGTCTGTTAAGTACCACTAGTGTTCAGCAGAAACTTCTCAGGGTTTTGGCTGATTTAGCTCATCAAATTAGCTGTGTTTCTTAGCTGTGTTTCAAATTTATGTTGTATTTCCTGAACTAAGTGTGACATCCCCTCAACGGTCAGTCACTGAATGTTGGCAGTGCACATTTGCGAGTGTTCAGATACAGCTGTGATCTTTTGTGATTCCTTCTACAACATTCATGCACTGAGCCCAAATAATTAAGAATAATTGTGATACCACTCTATCTGCACAGGGGGCTGTGGGAAGGGTAGGTGGTCCTACCGGTGTCTGCCAATGTCTCTGCTGGATCCCCTCCTCAAATGTCTGCACTGGGTTAGAACACGAACTAGCAGTTTCTGTAAAGAATGGAATAAACTCCTGAACAACTGTTATCACCCGCTTGGATGAGAAGCTGAGTGCCCTGGCATCCACTGAGGGTAACTAACTGAATAGAATCAGTACTGTACAATATTGGTGACAACCATGGACCTTTTGAGTGAAAAAGAATAAACTTCCACTGGGTTAAATAAAAAACTACAAAGGACTTCTGACATTGTGATCAGTGCCAAATTGAAAAATCGGAGAACCGGCTAATCAGCAAAAGTTTTTGAGATTATTCCAGGTTTTAATCTACACCAAGTCTTAGACCGCAGTTTTCATGGTCTAACACCGTGTGAACAGCTTGTGACCAAATATTCTAAAGAACTGTGAGCCAACAACAACAGCCAATAGGAAAGAAAAGCTATCATGGTTCTTGTAGCTCACATTGACTGTGTATGTTCTTGGCACTCCCATAAATTAGCTAAAATTGAATTGAACAGGATCCAAAGGCAATATCGAACAAGTCAAGCCTGCGGTTTCATACTTTCCAGATAGAACGAAACAGATGAATCATTGAGAGATTACACATAAAGAGAGGAAACTTTGCATATGAAGAGAGGAAACTTTGCACATACTAAACACATTTTTATGCCTGGTGATAATAGCTGTAATGTGCTGGTGACATAGTGTACACTTGAGTAACCATTGAAATGTTGTAATGTCAAATGCAGAATCTCTCTGGAAACATCCAAGTTTCCAGAATCAGCAAGGAGAGGAGCATCCCTTCAATCCATAATACATTCTTGACAAAATCCAACCTTTGAACAAATATTTCATCAAATGTTCACTTTCTGGACAGTTTTTGTGCCACCTCTGGGTTCCGTTATATGACTAACCTTTCCGATAAATACAAAAAAACTAACATACATCATGGTTAGTGGAAATATCAGGAATTTCGCCACTGTTTCATTTCACTACCACTTTTGATTTCGTTACACGAGTAACTATTGGCAAACCAACAGAGGTAAATGTTAATGCTACAAAATATATTACATTGTGCAAATGGTTTCCAGCACGACTGCACAAGATAAAATATACCTGACAAAATATTTGCACAAAAAGATACGGTACTCCTTACAAATATTATTTGGTACAATAAAGACCGCAGTTCATTTACCTGAATCCAAAAATATGAGCACGATCTTCATAGTACTTCGACGTACATGCAGAGCTGACATTTCACCTTGTGAATGAGAATCAGTATGATTTATAGACTGTGAATATATTAATAGCATATTTTACTTTTTTATGTTTTAAGATCGTAACTGGTACCTACAACAGTTGCGCAGAATGTAGTGCAGTGAAATGAGTACAAATTTACAATTATCTATAGTCTTTGACTGTCAATTTATTTTTATTATCAGAATAGAAATTAACAACCTTTAAAGTGATTGCTCATACACTTCCTTGAAACTACTGACAAAGGGACGCCTTCCCTGGGACAAAGGCTAGAAAAATCAATCTTCAGATCATGAAATATTCATTTACCTCCCATTTCCTTTTCCCAAACTATGAATTTCTTCCAATTTGATGAAACAGCAACAACGATTGCAATTGACAGGACACGAGTATTTAATTGATGGGTTGTACCGAGTTTTTCTTCGCCATCGTAAATTTGACAGACTCAATTCATTGCCATCTCAAAACTTCCCGTTCAAACACTATTTGCCCAAATTTTATCAGATTTAATTACAGATAGATACATTAATTATTCAATTTGCTGAAATGCTGCAACGTCACTGGCCAGTAAAACAAAATTATCAGAGATGGTACTTGACAAGTATTTATAATTAATGCTGATTGGTCCGCTGCACCGTTACCAAAATATCCTATTGGTCAACTCAGTAGTTTTCTGCACTGTTGTCAAGTACAATCAGAGTATTTTTGCTTTAGACTTTCGTATGAAACTATCTCATGAAAAATCCATCAATATGGGTTTCCTTAACATTAATATCTCATTTCCCATGAATCAAATAACAATGTACGAGAAACAATGACCTAATATCAATAATATCAATGCATGCAATTACAGCACTTCAAAATGGCTTTTACCGCCGTCATTCTTCATTTGTTTCATTGCACAAAAATACATCGAACTGCCATGTCCTATCAATAAATCATGACATTTTAAACGCGGCTGTTTCCTATCAAAAAAACAATCAGTTTTCTTACCAATGCAGCATGCGTGAAACAATATGGTATATCAATATACATGCAAAGGGATATCTCACAGCAATTCGATTTCTAGCACTGATAATGTGCTATTTCTAATTGGCTTGTTTCTAAAAGATAAACAAAAGGTCACTTATTGATCTCTAAAGGATGGACACAAAGTTTTTCTATTTTACAATTATCCGCTGTCCTTACTTCCTTTTCGAATGTTGCAGCAGTGGAAAATGTTTGAAGTGCGAATGAATTTATCATTGTCATGCGTCTTTTGCATTTTACCCAAGACAATCTTGCCTACAGTCCGCTACTTGTAAAAATGAGAACAAATGAAAATTTAAAATATTAACTACTACACACATATTTAAGAACTAAATGGATTGACGACGAATGCCATGCTATTGCCTGTTTCTTCTACTTTTACCTTTTTGGAAGGGGACTCAACCTTAACTTTGCAATGTAGCGCTCAGAGATTACGTTCGGTTTCGCAAAGAACAGAATTGATGAAGAAAAACATAATTTAAAACGTTGGTATTGTTCAACCTTAAGTCTTATGCCATTATTATTTTGGTCAGAACCCCGGTATGACTTCAACCGGCTCCCTTTTCCACATGTGAATACGGTTCTACACTTCCTACATTGATTACCTGGCTATTTTCACTTCTGTACTTTGATTGATATTTGCTGTTCCGCAGCTTGTTTTACTTTGGCACGCACAGCCTCATAGGCAGCCTGTAGGTCCCCAAAGACGTCAAAGGAAACAGGAATATTGTTTCTTTAAGATATCAGCCTCATGCCAATTTGACGCATTTTCCACTGGAGTTTTCTGTTATTTCCGATGCTAGCTCAGACAAAAATGAAAGGAAGTTCTGTCTTCATGCATTTAGCACAACAAGTTGGCAAACCTTTCAAAGGAAAGGTGGTAACACATCTCATTTGACAAGTGCCTCTTTATTACCATGTCTCATCTGGTTGGTGTGGGATACGATGTACCATGAGGTGGGGGGAGGAGGCAGTGTGAGACTTTTGTTCAGAACTCACAAATCACGTTTGCAAAGTTACTAAAATTCGAGATAGAAACCCTTAAACACACAAAATTGTTTAAGTATTAAACGCTTAGTATCCTGCCAGGACGTACTATGACGTTCTGAGCCCGTTAGAAGCAGGTTACAGGCATCCAAGTCCTCCTGGATTGACACTGGTACCAATAAGATGGCAACAAAACAAGATGACACATTAAAGACCAAATTGGTTTGAAAGTTGTATTAATTAAAAGACCAGGTAATTACATATCACTAACAAATTTAGAAATTTGGATGAAAATACTCCAATTTAGCCCTACCCACTGGAGGATCTTAAATAAACTGAAAAAGACCAAAAATACTGTGAATTAAAGGAATCGATTAAAGACCATTATTACCTATTTCTATTGGAAAACCTCTGGGGTGAGACAGGTTGACAGAAATGCACAGACAAACTATAAAGGAGCACCCTGGGCAAAAGGAAGAAAGCTTTATGACAGATGCCAACACGAATTGTGGCCAAACAGGAATATTCCTATTGACAATCAATGGGAAATATCCTGTCTGAGTGCCACATCGGTTGAACCTTGTCATCCCCCTACCACAAGCTTATTTGAACTGGCCCAAAATGCTACAGGGTGGAGTCTTTGACTTGAGGAAAATACGTGAAATTAACCAAATTTAACGTAACGGTAACCCTACCGTTACATAAGTAAATATTATCTGTAAGTGTACATGTCAAGAACATATGTCAAATGAAATTTGGTGAAATGAGTATAGCCAGATTAGAAATATTTGGAAGACAATAGAAATGCCAATGAGTTCTACATTATCTTTACGCGAGTGTACGGACATCACACACTAAGAATACAGAAGCAGGTATCTTATTATTCTACAAAAGTTTCTAGAAACTGCCAGTGTTTCCACTGTTATGAAAGCCTTGAATAAAGTCGTAAATAGCCCATAATTAGACGGGTCATATGGGCCGCACCAACAAGAACACGACCGACTGATTTAATTTAAGTAATTACCTCCTAGGTAACCTCTACATACACTTAAACCAGCATGAATATGTATCCGACACAATGGGAAACTGAACTCATTATACCCATTTACTTTTCTACGCGATAATCATTATCAAGAAATTTACATTATCCATAGGAGTAGAATAACTTACGATAATGTAATAACTTAACTACAAAAGTTGTTCGAGGTTACTTCAATAGTTTTCTGTACTCAGCAAACAAGCAATGGCAGAGTGATGAATCAATTACTGTTCAAGAACAAAGGTCCATCCAAAAATAAGCACTTACAAACTTCCAACGCTCGCTGCAAGTTGCAAATGGGTCCAACAAAATGGCTGTTTTCCTGAAAGTAAATACGATCTGAGGGTCCATAGGAAAGAAACCAATTTTAAATTAATGTATCTAAATAATGTCTGTTTCAGCCCTTTCTTGACAGATTAGAAAGTATAACAATTATCTCATTGAGACTATTCTATCTTTCATGTTCGGAACAAATTTCCGCAAAATTAGATGTGTTTCTAACTTTAAGAAGAATCTCCCCATGTTGTTCACAAATTGTCATAATAGTCAAAGAACATATTTTTTAGCAAAGTTTGCCATATAAAGATATCGAAGTTCTTTGTAATAGTGTAATTCACTTCCAACTATTCTAATACTTGAACGCCTTAAGTTGCACTATTTTACATGTCCGGCTTTGGAACTGAAATCTGAAAAAAGGTCACAAAGAAAAAGTAAGGGAATTCTGGAACATACACACTCACTAAAAAGCTGCTTAATTCCTGGACAGGATGTAAAATCAAGCAATCACCACATATCCATGAGCAGATCGGACGAAATTTTGTTTAGCTCACATCAGTAATGAAGCCTTATGAAGGCAAAGTTATCTTTCACTAACTATGTTACACACACCTATTGTCTGGCAGTCAGGCTAGTTAACGTTTTCTAAAGCCCAAACTAATGGCCGCATTTCAAGGAACGACACATCACAAAGATTTATTGTGTACGTTAATATGCTTGCTGTGTTCTCTTCAGATTCTGGTGCAGGAGTAAACCTACAGGTATTTTTGTTGATTTGTTGTACTGCTTATATGTCCACGAAGTGGATACCCATTCCTAACATCAATTGAAAGTGTCAAAGAACATACTTATGTGTGACAAATAAGAATGTTTTTATAATTTGTTCAATTTTGTGTTGTTTGAAAAAAAAATTGTGCTATTTTCAAACGAGAATTATTTTTACTTTGCAAGTTCAAATGGAAAAATGTTTCACTGTACTTCCCGAACACAGAAATTGTGAAGATGGTCCAAGTGTGATGTGAGAAATACTTATTGTCAGCAACTGTACTGTTTCTACTGGTTTTGGACTTCTCGACCTGGTCACGACAGTCAATTAGAAGGCAAAGGACTCTTGACTCTTAATCCAGTCCATTAGGCCAGTCTATTTGGATGTGTTTGAACACAGCCAATGGTATTATTC
Source organism: Haplosyllis leylae (assembly GCA_038406175.1). Lineage (NCBI taxonomy): Eukaryota > Metazoa > Annelida > Polychaeta > Phyllodocida > Syllidae > Haplosyllis > Haplosyllis leylae. The sequence continues at coordinate 14,909 of JBCAUG010367261.1, forward strand.
ATTCCAGTTTTGGTTTGTGCTTTGAAAGGCCTTCACAGATTCACCAGCAAACCATAAACTCTATCTTGACAATTGCTAAATTCTCTCTTGAAGGAACAAATTACAATTGGTGGCTAATTACACCGATTTTAATCTCCTAAACTAGTACAACAAAGAACTTTCCTCTATTTGGGAGAATGCATTAATGTACGGATTTTATGAGATTGCTGAACATTAATCCTTTCATAAGAATTGCTTGGGAATCAGCTGGAATAGAGATTTTACAACTAGTCAATTCAATAATTATTCACAAAATCACGTTTCTTGCTTGCTAATTCTTTTTATTGATCATGGTTTGTTGTACTCTTACTACTGACTACCTACTCCACTTTTTTTCAGCGCGAGACTTTTCCGGTAGTCGAAAAGCGTACGTCTAGAAAGTCACAAGGGGGATTTTTGAGTTGCCACCAAGGAAAGAATGAATACGTGAATTTTTTTAGATAAATTATTATTTGTAATTTGATTGTGTCCATTTCAATTCAAATGTCAGAGATAATACACGATTGTTAGAGAAACTTTCACATTAAGTAGTCTTTCTGTGATGAAAGCATGGTTGTCGTCTTGTGAAAAAAAATTATCTCAGAACTGGAATTTTTGGTGGCTCGTTGAGTCACCTTAGTGGTTGGTTTCGCTTTTGTTCCAAATTTTTGGGCCCGTGGTGGAGACCTACAAATAGATTGGGTGATTCTACTTGGAGGGGTTGGGGATACCTTGACACTACATGTTGTAATCGAACTTGTTTGAACTTTTTGTAGTGAGAAGTGGTACCTACTTTTCACCTGCCCTCACACATTTATGCCCGTGTCCTCATGCCCACTTGGTGAGAATCCCACAGAGGTGGAAGGGCCCAAGGGGACAAGGATGGGAAGGTGCAAGAGTGGGTGGGCACAAGGGCAAAAGAGTGGGGGATGCAAGGGTGGGAGGCATTAAGGCAGGGGGCACAAGGGCCAGAGGGTAGGAGTGCAAAAGGGCTTGTGCCCTTGCATCCTTTCACCTTTCTCCTCCCGCCCTTCATGCCCTGGTGCCTAACAACCCACCTGGTGAAAATTCCACTACCTGATATTTACTCACAGGTAAAGGCGTGATATGTACAACTTTCTTGTGCGTTTCAGTCTTGCCTAATTTTAGAAAGAAAGGTGTTCATTTTAATCCTTTCCTACCTCTCCCCTCCCCTCCCCCAAAATCTCCACCCCGTCGTGATGGACTGTTGTGCGAAAGGCTATGAGTCTCGTTGTCTTTGGTGAAATTTTAGTTTCTAAAAAAACTGTTTTAGTCAACATGGCATTTCTACAAAAAAGTCAATTCTACGCAAGGAATTGCGGCAACAATCGTAGACCGTTTCTTTCCATCATGTGACACTAAAGGGTTAGGTCTTTGATAACTAAATTACTTTCCGAGCAGAAATTGACAAGAAGCAGCTATCACGAGTTGTGCATTTATCGTCATGTACGAGTTTCCGCGGAAGGCGAGGCAACAAGAGAACGGACTAAATCTGCTAAAATAAATTATAATGTACTTGGTATGTAACTAACTAGAATTCACTATGGACAATGCCCATACAATGTATTATTGTGATAACTGGGACGTGCATCCAGTGGTTATCAAACGATAATACTGACGAAAATATAAAAAAACACCGTACTCAATTGTGTAACAATAAAGAACATTTTAATTTTAAATCTTGAACAAAAATGGGGTGATATGAAATGTTTAAATATAAGAAATCCTTGAAAAGAGGTTTAGTTACATATTCCTTTAGTATCACAAG
>JBCAUG010367372.1:0-16714 GCA_038406175.1 Haplosyllis leylae
ACAATTAACTTTTAATAGTAGTTGGCAAAAAATTACACTACACAAACCTTTCAAACTATGTAATAACTTTCAAAGTGAATGCTCAGATGTCTGTGATATTTGCAGATTTTTCAAGGGAAATATCCCTGAAAAATATTCACCTATTGACTTTAATAGGTCAGAAATTACTGATATAGTCGTTTTAGTCCGAATTTTTTGCTGTTCCTTCAGGGTGCATAAGGGTGTTTGACCACATTTACATATTACGTATTGGTCCATTTGTTTTTTTATCTTATTTACCTTTTAATTATCTTTGTACGCTTACACTTGTGTTTTATTGGTGTGGTTCGAAGAGTTTCGTAAATCTACACAAACAAAAGTTACTGAGGAAATGGTGATTTTAAATATCCCCAAACCAGACTAATTTTTTAGATGTAGAAAATTCATTTTTCAGATTGCCAGGGATTGGTTTGTAAAGAGGGTGGCACAGTGGACGTGTCAACTTGTTCTTGCCAATGTCCAAAACTAAGAGGGGGAAGAGACTGTGGAGATCGTGAGTAGATTTAAAGTTGATGAACTATTTGAGTGGAAGTTTCATTTGCTGTTCATTCTGGTTCGTGCGTTGGAAATGAACACTTGTTTTTCAGTCATTTGTCCGAAAGAAGATGAACCCCATTGCGAATGGTGGAACAAAGGTGATTGCACAAGGTATACAAATGTTCCTGAGGAATGCCCTTACATGTGTGACGCATGTAAGCCAGGTGACTACAACGGTAAGTCACGCTGAGTGGAATAAAAAGAGTATGAAGCAGTACAGGTGTGGTAAATGTCGTTCAACATCCTCTTTTCTGTGTGCAACCATAAAAGTGTAAAATATCACAAATGAGTTTTTGGCGACAGTCTTGTCTTATGTTATGCATGCATGTTGTTGGGAGATTTATTTTTATTTTTATGTTGCTCTTTGATCAGGTAGAAGTCCTCCTCCTCCTCCCACTCAGGCTCCCCAGCCACCTACCGCTGCTCCCAATCAGGCTCCCCAGCCACCTACCGCTGCTCCCACTCCAGCGCCGACAGCGGCACCCAAACCTCCACCTGGTAAACCTGGAGGCCCGGGTCAACAGGGCGGGAACGGAAACCAAAATGAGATCAACACTGGAGGTATAAACTTCCCTTTGAAACTATTTCAATAAAAATTGATAATTTTTGTGACAATTATTTCTGACCATATAAAATAAAACAGCGGATTCCTTGGAAAAGTAGGAATACACACTTTTTAATAGTTTTGGCCCTTTAATGTGGTAAATTGTTAACAGAACATTAAACAAAATTTCATTCTCACAAAACGCAATTTTTGACCACTATGACTTACTTTGACAACGCAATTAATATAAGACGTTTCTGCTGTTAAATTTATTTGTCGATAGGCATAAATGGAATCACATCCTGTTCCACTGATTTATCAAAAATGAATACTAAAGGAACACAAAATACACGAGGTATAGCTGGAACTCGTAACAAAAATTAAAAAAGCAAAGAAACGATTATTTTCAGCCGGAGCTTGTCGTCATGTTGATCCTACCATGTGCCGTGGTTTAAGAAAGAAAGAGTGTATGATGAATAAATACAAAGAACAATGTCCTAATGCATGCGGACAGTGTAAAGGTAAGTGCACAGACGAGCAGTCAAAAATAAATCTGGTAATTCTTTCGAAAAGGCACTAAAATCCTGAAAATATCAGAGTAAATTACACAGAAAAAACTGAGCCGCAAATTATCTTGGACAAATCTATCAACGGTTGTTATGAAAAGTGACATTTTTCTCTATTAAGTCAATTAACCTGCTTTAGCTGTCACTTCGGATGTCATTTGACTTAATTTTTTATTATCTGGAATTCTCCAAGACAGAAATGTCAGCGACACGTTTGATGCCCAAAGCAAGATCTCACGAAAGGAAAAATATGTTTTGTGGATCACAGAAATAGGCTACAGGCTTTGTCTTTCATTCAAAAGTCAACCCTAATTTTCTTTTCTCGTCGGTGTTTTACTTTTGTTAATTTTATTCCTTTTTCATGTACAGTGAAATGCCTTTATAAATCACACTCCCTGACCCATTCTGGTATTATCAGAAACAGCCTGCAGGCATTTACACGTTGATTTCAGTTTATTCGTCCATGAGAAGACTACTTTTATCCCTTTTATTATTTTTTGTGATTGTAATATGAAAGGAAGGAACCTTGACCGTTTTGTATAGCCGAGCCCGGAGGTACACATCGCCCGTAAATTAGGACCAATAGTTCTTTGTAGTTTCAAACATATTTATAGCGGAAACATATTTGCTTTTCGACTTTTCCTCAAAAAATGGTTAAAAATTGTATTTGTGATGTCGGAGTTACAGTTTTGGCAAGAGGACTACAAGTAAAGCGCCAGCGGTATACAAGGCTGAATTCAAATATGGTTTAATTGTTGTGAACAAGGCAAAACTTTCTCCTGTAACGGTTCCAATTAAGTTGATGAAAGAAAGAACATAGTCTAATTTTTTCTTTTTGTCATGAGGATTATTTAATTTGTAATCATTTGAAGTACTTTGGTCCATCCGGTATTGACCCACTGACGAAAACAGATCAACAATAAACACAGGTCGAATCCAAATAAAACTACGGATCACGTTGCTGTTCTCTTCTGTGTGATTTATTATTGCATTTGTATAAGTCATCAAAGGCTAAGGCAATTTTTGAAAAATCTCTTTAATGCTCAAGAAACTCAGTGGTTCCCGATAAAGAATTTGACAGCAAATGGTTGTTTCTCTTTTTCAGTTTATTTGATAAATAATTTTTATTTCTTTCTAAAGAAATAAATTGGCACACATTTTTGTTTTTTTTAATAAATTTGAAAAATTAAGTCCCCCATTTTATTGATATTTATCGCAAATAACAGAAGTGATCAACTTTTTAAAGAAGTCTCGCAAAAAATTGCCTACACCTTTGACAATCCATACAAATGCAATGATCATTCAATCAAAAGGGAATGGTCACACATCATTACTTGACTACCTAACCCCCTTGATACAACGATGTGCAACTTACATTTTGTTGAAAAAGTTCGGCTTGACCTTTTCTACACAGATTTACATTTTCTACCAATTAGTGAAATGACACACACTCGTATCATCATCACATAAATTTGTTGAACAAAGCAAAGTATTAAATTATGATAAAGATAATTAATATAAAGGCAATTGTTCGTTCAAGAGACCTTTTCAGACATTAGTTGTATCCAGGAAAAAGATTTCTGCCAAAGATTTTTTTCAGAAAGCATTTGTACCCCTGCCTAAATCCTTGATTAGTGATACCGTAGATCAGAAAGTTGAGTGTACTACTGGTATGAGCCAACAAAATAGCGAACAGATACCAAGCCTTGTGACCCTTATTGCGAAAATCCACCAGCACAAGGATGCCATAGGGTGTCCAGCACAAGCAAAAGGCTAGGAACACCAGGAACAGAGTCTTGGCAAGTTTAATTTCTTGTGATCTTTCTCGACTCTTTTTCGACTGTTGTCGGTATTGGTTTGTTTTGGGTACATTTCTTGTTTGGGACGTGATGTCAGTGGTTGTTGTTAGCGTCTTGGAGTTCATAGTTGATGTATGCGACAATTCCAGATGCATTTTGCGTCTGCTTGTTGAATCTTCTTGCTCATCAGAACCGCTCTTGCCATTCTCAGTAAGACTGACCATGTCGGAAACTGTGGCTAAACTACCAGTTGTAGAAGTTCTGTTACATTGACCATGTTCTGTTACTCTATTTCGGGACTTTACCACAGTTACGTAGATGTTGACATTAGAGAAAACCACTGTACACAAGGGAATGGTTACAAACATAGTAATAAAGAAGAGAGTGAAGGAATACGATGCTAGCCGGTCGTAAGAACAAGCAAGTGTCTTCATGTCATAGGTGTGATCACCCCAACCCAGCATGTTGGGTAGATCTAAGAAGAACGCGCCAATCCAGAGACACCCTGTCAAAACAAAGGTGTTCTTCCATGTGAAGAGTACCTGAAAATGAAATTGTGTCTTGGAAGCAGCAGTTGGAATATGGCTTAATCTTTGCCAAATAGACCTAGTTAGGTCATTAATAATTGCGGATACTTTTCACCACTTGTTAAATTATTTCACATGCACCTCAGTGACAAAATTACAGTTAAAAATGGTTAATATGTGACATCTCGCCAACTATTCCATCTGATTGGTCAATTGCCAGACGAGAAACAAAACAAACGTAATTAGGTTTTCATTCTATTTGTCGGGTTCGTGAGGAATGGTGACTCGGGAGTTGTGAAGGAGACATCATTTACCTACCTTGTAGATGTGAGGTTTACAAAGCAGGAAATATCTGTTGAGGCTTATCGCACCAATACTCCACAGAGAACACACACAGCTCACCAAACACACAGCTGCTATGGTGTGGCATAGGACGTCATGCTTTAAGAACCATTCAGCTCCAACAAACACCTAATAATCAAAGAAATGTCAAAAATATGTAAATCAGGAAGAAGTAAACCTGATGAAGGAATTGAAAATAGTCTAGTTTATTTGCATAATGTGGGGTAAATATGTGGACACCAACGTGAATATCTGTATACAAATAATTCCGATAGGACTTCCCGTAATTGGTGACTCAGAAAAGTGATCTTGTTGATTGAATCCCCTACGTTGCCAACAAAGATTTACGCATGGAAGAGCCAAATAAATTCAGCCAAAAAATGCCTCCAGTGGGGATAGAACCTAGAACCTCTTGTGATCTACTCTCATGTAATCCTGATTGTACTAATTTGACATTTGGTTGTCAGTCTGAATTTTTAAGACCTTCATAAGGTCGTGCTCTATTGATTCTGGAAATGATCCAAGTCCAAAAAGTGAAGTGGTGCATGAAACAAAATTCAGTAAAAGACATGTCTAGCGGGCACAGTTGGATAAGCATCAGAGTAGATCACAAGATATCCTGGGTTTTATCTCCACTGGAGGAGTCACTTGCACTTTACTTCATGTTAGTTGTGCGCAAGAACTTACAGTTTTAATAAATACTTCCATCATAAAATGAAAATAGATTGTTTTTGTTAAAGGCTATTGGTTAATTGGCTTACCCCTGCGATGCTGAAGGGATCAACAAAACTTGTAACGCACAAGTCGGCAGCGGCGAGGTTAACGATAAAGACGTTTCCTTCTTTCCATAGCCGCTTGTCCGATATCACTGCCCCTACAAATTGAGGTTATGAGTAAAACAGGCAAAGAATTAAGAGGAACAGATGGAAAAATTACCATATTTGACATGTTTTATTCCAATAACACTCGAAGACTCGAAGCAATACCATTCTCACCCCACTTACGTAATGAAGACTTAGAATGTATTAAAACAAAAATAATCCAATGGGTTTGGTCAAAAAAGAATGCTTTTCAGTGGAAGCCATACAATTCGCATGACACACAGATCAGAAAAACATTACAATAGCCAGAAAATTGATTTCCTTGTATTTGACCTTGATATCAAGTAGCCTCGACCTTAACCTTGAGATGACCCGGACCTTTAAGAAAGTTTTAGTGGAATACAAGCATATAGAAGTAATGGTTAGGGAAAATATGACATTTTATACATTTGACCTTGATTTCAAACTTGACCAAGAAAAGGATACTATGTACTAAATATAAAATTCCAAGCAGTAGTGGTTCAAAGTTACAGCCTAAATACACACACACACACACTCATACACAAACACAGACAGACAGATCCGACTGAAATTATTACCTTCACGCACACGTGGATGGTAACAAAAGAAACTGCAAAAAATAATTTACAAGAATACGAAGACAGTGATGAGCAAGTAGGCAGAAACACAAGTGACTATGCATACCTATAACCATGACATTCCCGAATGTTCCCGTCGCACAGATCGTTATCAAAAGCACCAAATAAATCGCTACTAAAACCAAGTCATCTGAGAAATGATATGTTTGGTCTGAAGATATCAAGGCTGCAGTGACATTCGCTAGAATCTCTCCGAGGATTGTTGTGTTGTTCATATTTACGGATGATTTGATCAGTCTATCTTTTTCCAATGCGTTACTGTTTGTTGCTGTTCTCTATCAGGTGCCTGAGGTCAGTAAGTCGGAGTTTGTTATTTGTACAATACACCTTTACAGTAACCTTGTATTGATAATTTAATCGTCCAGTTTTTGTACGAAGTACTTCACAAAAACATTCATATCATTGAAAGAATTTTTATCCTCAATTTATTGTTCCTCTATTGTGTTAAACCACAGTTACCTTGTTGCCATGCTGGACATGTCACATTTACAACAATGGAAGCTCATGAATTTTGTTTCCTTACAACTTTTTCAAGAGAAAATAATAGAAGAGACCCACTGCTTCTTCAAAATTTGAGTTGTTTGCCAAATACCATAACAGAAATTCCGGGTCCCTTATTTGTTCCATTGTGATTGTGAAAATATCACGCCAGACATTTCCCCACCTGAACTTGGAAGTCACCACGACAATTGCGACTTTACGATAAAGCACTATAATTGGTGCTTTAGCTTTGAAAGCTAATTGAGTTTTTTCGTTTTACAATTTTATCTTAAATTATTTTGATACCTGTATTCGTAAATATGTAATACAAGTGGTAACTAATACTGGTATATTGATATATTTGCACAGGTATCTATTTCCATATTGATACAGGTAAATAACTCATACATGTGTTTGTTAAAAAGGAAGACTAATATTTCCAAAAAAATGAGAAAATTCAACGAACCAAAAATGGAAAAACTCAAATGAAGCAATAATTAGAGTGCATTTGTCTGATTTAAATCACGCCAAATGACAACAGAATTGTAACCTCAGTGCTTTAAATCCCATGAACATCAGTAGAATTGTTTGCTAAGGTTTATGTAAAAACAACAAGGCGATCTGAGAATAAATCCGCACACAATCTTCCACATTCCTTTCTTTAATTAGAGACAGTTTCCTGTGTGACTTTTTGTTCCCAAAACTAATATGCAGTAGCTAAATCACAGCCAGAAGCATTACTAAGTTAATGAAAAATATTTGACATCGAGCTGTGCTTAATACCGGTTGGATTTGATAGGAGCTGTTTTGATGAAAAGAAGAAAAAGCTATTTCTGTCCAACCAATTGATGACAAGTAATACTAGATCCATTTATCATGCAAAGCTTCTATGATCAAGCAAGCAAGTGTGACTAGGTCTGATTGACTAGGTCTATCCAGATGACCAAGGAAGCATCCTTTCACTAAAGGTTTACAGGTTGTCCACAGTTGATCCAAAATGCTTCACGTTTTTTTCCTGAAAGTAACAGTGTTTTCAATCAACACTGAATCGAAATGTTTATTGAATAAGGTGATACTTTTAGTTAGAGTTTCTATTGATGTAGTACTATGATTTATTTCTTTGTATTTTGAATAAAAAAGTTCATATTACAATTAAATGACTTAGTACTTTGTTCTTGACACATTTTTACTTAAATACCTTGTTTTGTTACTGGAAACCTGTGATCTAATGTTGAAACCTGACTTTGTCAGCATTATGTGTGACATACAGACAAATAGTTATGCCAAGTTTTACAGTATTATTTGCACATAAGACATTTCTCTGTACAACACATTGTAATTGTTTAGAGAGTCTGCTATATATTTCCAGAGTATTGTCATATTTTTCCATCTACATTTCGCCAATCTCTGCATGCCATCTTTTCTCACAGTAAACTTGTGTATGATCAGTTACATGTTGACTGATATCAAAAGTAACTACTAAATAATTTGAAATATTTCAATGGTCTATCAAGGAGTGTCAATTTGTCCCTTGGGCAGCTATAATAGTATCTGAATCTATAAGAGTTATATTGTAAATGTTAGTGAAAAGCTTATCACTTTGTACAGTATATGTGCTGTGAAGTAATGATTAGAAGTAGAAGTTGTATCAAGACATAGACATATTAATATATCCCTAGTCAAAATTGTCATGGCTGAAATGGCTCTAGACAATTAAAATTTGCTGTACAGAGAAATGTCTTGGATGCAAATAATACTGCAAAATTTGGCATAACTATCTGTGTATATGTTACACATAACGCTGACAAAGTCAGGTTTCAACATTAGAATACATCAGAGTATTTGTGAATCCTGTCACCAAATTTATAAATATTGCATTAAAAACTCAACATGGGTGTCTGCATCTACACTATACAATGATTGTTTACAATGTTAACTAATTTAAGAAGATTGCTTTCTTCAAACTATATTGAGCTAAATAATTCATGAACAGTAAAAAGACCAATTACTCCCTATTTCATATCAATTTTCTTATTATAATCGTACCAGTGAAACTAAATGATGACTAATTGTTTGGTCATACTGCTTATTCCCCTTTATAAAACCATTGAGGTGAATGGAGCAAAGAAATAAACATTTTACGAAGTCTGATTTCAGTCTCTGATTATGCACAGTACGTTCAATTTTTTTGGAAAACATGAGTCCTTTTAGTGGTGGTGTTTGTCCTGATTCAAAGCCACCCTCAGGTGAAATTGCGCTTGCAAAATATACCATACGGACTTGAACTTTATCTTTAAAAAGCTAATTTGTTGTAGTTTCAGGTAAAATTATTTTAGTGAAATCAGCACAAAATCTCGACGGACTTGATTTTATCTTTGAAAAGATTGTGTTAGCTGAAAGCACTGTGCTAACGAGTCACTCAGGAATCAATTGCTTGATCAGGAAAAACCGAGACGCATCAGGATTTTAAAAAATCACTGACACCAGTCGTTCTGTGGTCTCCACCCATTGAGTATGTAAAGCACAGCTGTCTCGGTCTCTGTATGTGGTCTCAGTCATCGGTTCGGTTCGGAGTTTCAGTGTCATGGTTCAGCATCCCAGGGAGAAGGTTGAAACAATAATCACCAGTGTTGCAGTTTAGTTACATGATCAATCACATCAGTCATATGCTATTTGAATATTTGTCTAAAAAAGAACATTTGTTCTGAAATTCCAAATCTCACCCTAATTCTGAACTTCACACTGATGACTGAGACCACACAGAAACAAGACAGAGACAGAGACCATCGTATTTGTACACCTCTGATTCGTTATTTCACAAGCCACAGGTTCGTTTGTAAGTGATATTCTTCTTTCAACTGATGTACTACAAACACGAGAAAATTAACATTTATCAAGTCATTCCCCAAAGCAAGGCAGGAAATTTGGTCTATTTGAGGATACGAAACTGATTCAAAAGTGCAGTTCAACGAAACAATTCTGACCAAAAGTCCAAAAAAAGAAATTTTACCTGACCAAGGATGAAGCTCTGAAAATTTGAGCTATTTCCCTTAAGCTACTGCCACTGTCTGTGTGCTTAATTAATTTCTCCCTGAAATATTACTTTGTAGAAAGATGTCCTGGAAAGACTCATTCCTACTGTTTCAACGAAGGCCATCTGACTGATGATTGTACCTGCGTTTGCCCAGCTGACTACACTGGACCAAAGTGTGAAGAGTTTCGTAAGTATACCCCTACCATCTAATTCTAGATATAAGTGTAGTTATCTGGTGGGTCCTTACTTATAGGGGTGTTGGTGAATGTAGAGGTTTGAACAGAAATGTAACGTGGCGGGTTTAGCGTAGATAGAATAATCAATTTGTTCAAAAATGGCTTTGTGTCTTTTGTAAATAACAAAATTCAATAACTCAGGTCCCAAGAATTACAGTTCTAGCACACTGATCGCCAGTCTCAACAAGAGAACTTAACAAAGTCTAAACAATAGAATGCCAATATTGTCAATTTTAGTCGTAGTTTACTTTTTCGTAAATTCAATATGGTGCGGCAGTCAAATCTGTTTTTCAAAAGTGATATTTTTTGGTCGTCGTATTTGAATTGACTAAGAAAAAGGTGCGGTTAGCATTCCAGTCACATCAAGTTAGAAAACTTTTCCCATTTCTGGCTTTTTTACGGTTACTTCTCTTGAAGAATTGGATCATTCCGTCTCTTATGCCAGTTAACTGACCCTTCACTAACATTCTATTCATTAAAATCACAACAATCCATAAGGCAATAGATGCCATTTGCTGATAATTGAGTTTTGCTTACTTCGTCATTTCCTGAAAAATTCTGGCAGGATCCTGTCAGTATTGAAAGTCAATGGTCACAACCCATAGAATGTCAATCCTGGCATTATCCTGCCAGGATTTGGCAGGACATGATCAATTGTACAAAAACTCGAATGACGAAGCAAACAGCTAGTAATGCAAACCATTTAAACTGAGTGAAGGGTTTTTTGAAGCAACAGAACAATGTAGCTTCTTGAATAACTGTTTTTCTATTTGTTACAATTATAACATGGGCAACAAAATAGTATTGCTTTGTTTTATTCTTCTCAGAGAACTGCCCAACGGTCGATGACCTAGACTGCAACGACCCCGTTGTACCAAACAATAATCTCATTCCGGAGAACTGTGGCAAATCCTATGTTTGGAGGACCTGCCCAATTATGTGCGGGGTTTGTCCAGGTAATTGACCAGTTAAGTCAGACTTGCCTAAAGCAGCCAATACGACACAGCTGCATTCGAAACCAACGTTTATCAATTTATCCTGTGCTGCAGAATGGTGTTGATCTGTCTTCTTAAGGTTGAGATCAAAGAAACTAATGGAATGGTGTTTGAGATGCGCCCCTTCAGCCAGCCCAATGTGGAAACAAAGAAGTTAAAGTTCCCGTCATCCGCCGTAGATTTCATTTTCAACTCTTTTGACACCTTCTCCCGTGATAATGATAATATACAACAACAGATATATAATTGTGTTTTTACTATTTTGTGGATCATTCGTCTAATTAGCTGAATTAGACGGGTTCAACACATTCAAAATAGGAAATACTCAAATGACTAAAAACCAAGTAATCTTACTGTAGTTGTTCTTATCTAAAATAATTTTTTATGTTCACTCTTCAGTAAAATGTCCAAAGCACACCCCTGATGATTGCATTAACGGAGTAATGGAAGATGATTGCAAGTGCCACTGCTATGCGGGATTTACTGGAGAGGACTGTTACGTACATGGTAAGCAGCCAAAGTAAACCAATGCAAGAATGCAAAATCGAAAGGGGGAATTTATTGATATTTCATTTAAATTATTGGAGGGAATTATTGATATTTAAATCAAATAAACTTTTTTTTCTTTTGATATTGCGGAAACTGTAGTTATTATGCTTATTGATAGTGAATTGTCCTTCACCGGAGGATGATCCGCTCTGCTCCGAATTTGAAGCGCAAATCAGGCAGGAAGATGGATGCATCCACTCAGAAGTCAGGTAAGGCTAAGTAAAACTACAGTGCAGAGACGAGGCAATAATGTAAGAGAGAAAAAAGTAATTTCATCACAAGTTATTGGGAACGATAGAACGGTAGAAGTTTCGGTAGCCAAAAAAATTAGAAGGAAATATTACGTCAAACATGAATGACGGACTGTGATGGCAAGAGTAAACTTGAAAGGGGATAAAAATATTACAAAATAGATTAATGTTGTCATTTAATTTATTTCTTATATCTTTTTCAGAGGACTCTGTCCCTACATGTGTGGTACCTGCAGGAAGAATGTGCGGGAAATAAAGCGGCTTATGCGCAAGTCTCGTGTCATAAGATAAGCCGACGTTTCAGGGCATATGAGCATAATGAGTTTTTTACGACAAGCAGATCTGACAGATCTTGAAGTGAACATCTACTCTCTGCTTTTGTAGGTTTTAAATATTCATTGAAGTACACACATTTTATCAAATGTCAGTCAACTTAAATAACATTTGAAATTTAATTGAAATTGAAATGATTATAATTCTTTAATATTACATTTTGTATCTGTCAGATCTGACAGATTTGCTTATCGTGAAAAACCTGATTACCTTAAGGGAAATTACAGTGTTACTTGACACACATTTTACAGTCTTTCATTAATTTGCTGCGATACGTTTTAGTCAGCTTTAACACTAAAACATTCGTCCTTAAATCATAAATAGTACAAATATATTTCAACGCCAAATGGAGACACACACTTAGTATTATTCCAACAGGAACAACAATTTTGATTAGTGCTTCTGGATGTGCGTCACTTGTCACAGACATCCAGAAGCATTGACCAAAATTGTTGCTGTGGAATTTTCCTTCACCGGACACAAATGTAACAGATATCCAGAAGAATTAATCAAAATTGTTATTACTGTTGGAATAATAACAACAAGTGTCTCCATTTGGCGTTGAAATGTATTTGAAACGTCATCTCATTTCGCAAATAGATATAAATGCAAAATATTCCAGTACTTAACATCTGTAAACTTAGTGATAAATTTTCTTCCATTTGCGTTTGATGACATATTTACAAATAAATAAATGCTCAGTATTGAATCATTTTTGTTTTGTTTCGTTTCTGATAATGAAAGAGTAATTCCCCAGCTTTAATCTACGTAGTGCATCAGGTTTTGTAGTGTAAGAATGGCGATCATGAACGAAGCCCAGGATTTATCACGAAATAAGACCTAATTTGCTGTCAGAATTTCACCAATTACTTCTTTTGATCATCTTGACATTTCAAGGCAAGACATTGTCAAATTTGGGTCAAAGTAATCAGATGGTTGTAATTTGTGCTCACTGAGAACTACAGCGATCGTTCCTATACTTCGGATGTGCCAGTTGTGAAGTTTTTTTTCTAACTTATTACGCATCTCATTTCAGTGATAGTTAAATAACAATATGGAGTTGATTATCACGTTGAAGGTCTTCGAGTGCGTAGCATGAGAAGCCTTCAATGTGATAATCAATGAGAATAGAGTTGATTTAACTATTTTAAAGAATTTTGGGGACTTTTTAACATGTATTTATTGTTTAGATAGTGATGTTTAATTGAGAGAAAGTTGGCTTTGCGTGTCTTTGGTTTTGATTGTAGTGGTGTTTGGCCTTAAGGTGCATGTGTCATTGTTACAATTTAGGTTCAATTAGGGGAAAGGTTAGTGGAAATTTTTGTTCACGTGCATTTTAGACAATAGGACAGGGTTTTGACCAATTAGGGTGAGGACACAACATGATAGATGTAAATTTGGTTCAGCTAAGTCATTTGAAAATCAGTTTGAATGTGGCTGTGTGAGAATGAGGAGTGACTGGAATTATTGTGGTGTCTTTTAAGTTTTGTTACTTGGATTTACTATGGCTGATGTAGATATGTTTTCCTTGGAGGAAGATGATGGAAATGAATTATTCATTACACAAGAATTGAAGGATGTAGGTGATGAGGTGGTTGATGAAAATTCTAATGAAGATTGTATGTTTTTGGGAGTGAAGGAGAATGATTTTGGTTCACCAAGTGTTTCGTTTATTGGGGAAAGTAAATCGATGTATGAAGACATTTCGGATGAGGAATTTGATGGAAACAACTCTGGTTCATCTCCTAATTTTAGGTGAGAGAATAATTTGTCGTTAAATAATTTATATTATTTTGAGAACAATATGTTGATGAAATTTATTAATGGGAAATTTAAATTTTAGTGTTGGCATTGCAGCGAACCAACCAGCAGGCACTGTGAAGAGCTCCATTTGTTGTGGTATTAATTGGATGTTTGGGTGAGTAAACTATTGAAATATTTATCAAAATTACATGTTGGATGTGTTTATTTTTATTTTTCTTGTGTTTGAATATTATATTAATGTGGTTGTTTCTGGAACTTTAGGTTGCATTCGAGGAAATGGTATGGTGTGAAACCCAAGTTTGGAATGAAGAAAGCTGTGAGTAGGAAGTTTAATTTTGTATCGGATGAGAAGTTGAAGGAATTGAAGCAAAACACCATAAAGAAGAGAAGTTTTGCCAAAATGATGTTGGGTGTATGAGCTTTTCAAGAATGGCGTAGTGTTAGATTGAGTGATGCAGTCAACTTTTATGCTAAGATTTTTGACTGCAATTTAGATAGGTTGATGAAATTACTAAGGAGAATCTTGAATACTCTATGTGTAAATTCATACCAGAAGTGACAAAGGTGAAGGATGGGGGTAATTATCCAGGAAAAACTCTGTATCAGATGTGTGTCAGTATTCAGAGATATTTGAATGAAAACAGTAAAAGTTGGAAATTGATAGGAGGTGGTAATGAGTTTAGAGACTTGCGTGTTGCATTGGATAATGTCATGAAGCAAAGAGCTTTGATGAATATTGGAATGGTTAAAAAACAAGCTGGTTACATTCTGTAGAACCTAGAAGATAAATTATGGAATCAGGGAATTTTGGGTGAATCTAATCCTGACCAGTTAAGGTCCACTGTATTATTTTTGATTGGAATGCATGTTGGCTTAAGAGCAGGTGATGAACACTATGCATTGAGGAGGCACGCACCTGATCAACTGTCACAGTTGTCATTTCAATTAAGTGACAAGGGCATAAGATGCTTGGTCTATACTGAGGATACTGTGTCAAAAATAAATGATGGGAGCCTCAAACATATGAGGAAGGAATGTAAGGTAGTGTGGGTGTATCCATCAGAGAACAAAATTCGCTGTCCTGTGCGTATTGTTGATAAATATATGGGATTACTACCAAATGTCACTTCTAAAACTGTGAACAAAAATTTTTACTTGAGAAGTCTCGAAAAGACAACACCAGTGCAGTGGTACTCAGGGAGGGTTGTAGGTATCAATACTATTAGAAAGGTTGTTGGTGAAATGTTGAAGGATGTTGAGGGAACAAAATTTTTAAGTAATCACAGTCTAAGACGCAGTGGGACATCTAGATTGTTTCAGGCAGGCATTGGCAGAAAACTAGTAAAAGAGTTCACAGGTCACACTTCAGATGCTGTTGACCAATACCAAATGACTTTAGAGGACCAACGAGAAATGATGAGTAAAGTTATTGGTGGTGTAGGAAATGTAGGAATTGGAGATAAATCTGAAAACATTGTATTGAATACCACTGATAAGGTAGAAGTTGCAACAAGGAGTGTTGAAAATGTGGTGAAGTCCTCAAGTGATGAGATTCAGAATGAGTTTGAAATTACGGTGATTGATGTACAACAAAACTGCATGTCTTGTTCATGTAAAAGAAACAATGTTTCTATTCAAGATACTACCAATATTGGTGCTGTAGTTAATGCTATGTTGGTTGGAAAGAAGTATGGTAAGGCCAAAATAAAAATAAAGGTTGAATTGTTTGAGTAACTTACACTGAAAGTTGTGAAAAATCACTAAAATTTAAGTTTCTACATCAGTCAGTAAAGAAACCAAAGAGAATATTTCATGTTTGTGGTGTTGTGTGATTGGAGTGAAATTCAATAAAAATTAATTAAAATATTATAATTTGTACTTATTATGTGTTTAAGGCAAAGCAATTGTTCATTGAGGACAATGAAACAATTCAGTAATTGTTTCATAAGTGAAACTTTCCACCCAGATAATCTTAGTTAACTATGAATAGAAACTGCGCTAAAAATTCTTTAAATTTATTTAAATCGTTCAGCACATCAGGAGTACGAAGTGTGAGGTTTGTTGGACAAAGTAGTATTTTCGTTGAAACTGGTTTGCTCATCCTGTGTACGTTCATTACTGAGTGATACATATGACAATCTAGATTTATTTGTAGTCTTCAATGCGATGTACATCACTGCCACTAAAATCAGCATGACAACCACAGCTATTCCCAGAGCAAGCGCCACAGATGAACTGGAATCTGAAACACACACAAAAAAATGATCGAAACTGAAAATACACGCAGGACCGACTCAATGAATATAGGGAAAAATAGCCAACTTGGAAAGCATGGTTTCGGGTCATTGCACAATCTCATGTGAACATGTTATCTCAATGAGGACATCCTATTTCGACATTGACTTCGCTTAACAAAAGAAGGTGGCCAAATTTCCCTTAATTCACTGCTTCGTTACGTGACAAGAAATTGATACCTTATTAAACCAGTAGTTGATGTGGAATCGCCTTACCTAAAGATGTCTGAGTTCCTAACGAGCATAGGTGAGGCCATTCCTCGGGAGTAACCCTGTAGGGTGACACGATACTGACAAAGCTGTCAAATGGACACATCTCTGTGCATCCTGTAAGTGTAGGCAGGTAAAACAAAATGCGTTATATTACAGGCCATTACCAATTACTATGGTCATGAATGTTCGGATCGGTTCGATTGATTAATCACAAGGGTGGCTAACCAAATTGTTGATTAGTCTCCACAAAAAGACTATCTGCGTTCTATACAGCCATATCTGGTAAGAGAAATCTGCCAAGGGGAATAATGTTGTCAAAATTTGGTAGTTCACCCCAAACTGTCACTTGATTTCTCATACAAAAACACCATGCCCCCCCCACATAAATATTGGGATTTAGGGAAAAAATGAGAGAAATTTTTTTTTCATTTATGGCCTACCTGGTATGGTAAGTGTAGCCGGTGTGGCGTAGCTGTCATTCTTGAAGAGTATTTTGACCTTAGCTCCCTCTGGTGAGTCATATAGCTCATAAAGCAGTGTGCTTGTGTAAGTGATATATGTGTATTCGTAGAGATCCATGGACATTAACAATAATATCACGTTATCGTCATGCTAAAATTGAAAGAAAACAAACACTGTTAACATACAAAGCTAGTTGCTGGCTCGTTAGAGTCAGCTTATTGATTATAAAGGGGGGCACATAGTTTTCTGGGAAAGGGCACATAGCATGC
>JBCAUG010367483.1:0-16711 GCA_038406175.1 Haplosyllis leylae
TTGACATCTTTTTGACACTTTGACATCTCTTGACTTCTTTTTGACAATTTGACATATTTTTGACATTTTGACACAGATATATATAACTTAAACCACCTCATTTGTGGTCGGATGTCAAAGTGTTGTTAGGCCAAAACTGATATGAATTTCAAGCTAAACAACATTTTCTGTGGGGATCCATTGTGAAAACAGGAAAATATTCACCCAAGGCCTCCTAAGATCAAATTTCTAGTAATTTTTTGGGACCTGAAAGTTATAATGATTATGCTATGTGGGGTTAATCAATTGGATTTTTTTCTAGAAGCGTAATAAGATAGTATTGGCCATTTAGGTTATTTCTTTTATACATTTTGACACATATAACTGACGCCCAAAAAGGGAAGGTAACTACACTATTTAATTTTAACAAAGCACATGGCACACAAATCATTTTCGTTGGAGTAGCATTAAAAAGTATGGTTGAGACCAAATTTCTTGGTTCACATTAGCAGTTTGCTTACATTGCTTGAATTGTGGTTGCAGAGTCATAATGTGAAGATTCAGCTCTTGCCAACTTTGTCACATCATGGACCGTACGGGCCACAAGGACAGCTTTGATGATCAGGATGTTAAAAATGTTATTCCTGACGTTCTGCCATTAAAGAATGCTGGCGTTAATAACGATACCGCTGAGGCAGATTTAAATGCAAACATAGATGCCAACACCAGTACACTGGAAACAAACTCTGAGAATCCACAGTCAGAATCTTCATATCTTAGTGCAGAAGTGACCAGTACGGACGCCATTTGTCATGAACAAAGTTCCAGATCAGAAATTCATGAAACTGTCGGCAAAGAAGACAAGGGGGAAGACCTCGAACAGTCCATGGAATTAACATCAGAAGTTAATAACAGACAGGCACAATCAGTGGAATGTGGAGAAGACGTGAAAGAGGATGTGTCCACTAATAATACTGCAGACGATGTAATGGAAGATCAAATTATAATTCAAGGGGAAGAATTAATAGAGAACATTGGTGAACAAGATGGTACGCCAACAGTGGTGGTAGCCACTGAAGGCGAAGGAGGCCAATATGAAATCCATATGGTCAGCAGCGAATTTGGGGACCTAACCGAAGGATTACCAGAGGGAACGCAATTAATGACGGAAGATGGGCAGCTAATTCATGCAGTGCAAGAAGATGAGCATGGAAACATGGTAGTATTGGCTAATCATCAATTAACAGGAATTCACACTGTTGACGAACAGACGGGAGAGACGGTTATCTCCGAAACTGCGGATGCTGTTGTCGATGAACTCGAACAGGCTTCTCAACACATAACGCATGACGTTGTTAGCGAGGCAGCAGCAGAGGCACAAGTATCCTTTGTACAGGAAGAAATATTAGAACAGCCGCCGGAAATGGTTATGTTGGGTGAAGATGCTGGCTACATTGTTACCGAAGGGGAAAGTGAGGAAGTTATTGTTGGGGAGGCACCAACAGTAGAGGTATTTTTAAGTTATGTAAACAAATTGTATATATTTTCCTAGCACAATGCTTGTTATTCAGAAGCACAAGATAAACGTGCCCATCACTGAAGTCAAATCAAACTTATTACACAGTCCCTGGCATAAAGTGTTTACTAACGGCTACTTTTTCTGGAAATTGGCAGGTTTGTGCTGAAACAGAGGTGGGCACAACAGGAAGTGAAACCCCTGGTGTATATCCTGACGACAACATGCTCGGTAAATATGTACCAGATGAAGGACAGGTTGTTGTGGAGCGAATAGGGTATCAGGTATGCGTTACCTTTTCTTTCTTTTGGTGGTTGAAAAACGTTAAACAGATAATTAAAGATTTTGTCACATGATGAATTGCGCGACCCAAGTCGACCGAATGATTTTTTTCCACTGAATTCTGCATTTGGCGTGGCAATAGAATTTATCTCGGCATTTAAGAATTTACTTCCTTTAGCCTGTTCAAGTGCCAGCGATACCCCATCAGAGCGAACAAGAAGTTCACCACGAAGAGTATTTCGAAGAAGATGATGAAGAAATTGGATACCAGGAAGACATTGTCATAAGTGAAAGTAATCATACAATACCTAATTACGACGAAGCTAATGAAATTAGAATGCTCACAGAGGCAGCAAATAATAGTTTGAAGACAATGGAGGAACATTTCAATCCTCCCAAAAAGAGACGCTCCAGAAAAAAGAAAAGTGATGGAGAACCGAGTCTCGAAGATGGCAACAGACCCAGAAAGAGAAGACGACCACCGCATTTATATTTCAATGAACTGGGAGAGCCAACGTCAGGTAGAACAGGAGCACTTCTGAAAGGGTTGGAAAACTTGAACTTGCCAGTAGCAACTGCAGGAACAGCGCCCATTTCTCCTCCCGCCCCAGAGCCAGAACCTCAAGTCCCCATTCTTAGAACAAGTACCCCAAGTTCTTCAGCAGCAGGACCTGCTATTTTGCATACTACATCATCTGAAATCTCTTTTATTCCTCGTCATGCACGCATGCCGATACCAAATAAGACGCCTCCGGAAATATCTATATCTCACATGATGTCGCCACAAATGGTATCACCACACTTGAAGTCTCCACGGATGGTGTCGCCCTCCCTCGTGTCTCCTCAAATGACATCACCCAGAATGGTATCACCTGTTCGTCAAACAACACAACTCTCACCAAGAGCAATTTCAGCGACACAAAAGAAGCACCCTTTGCTTTCAACAATACTATCGGTAACTTCGCCAGGAGCCCAACGGTTGAGTTCAAATGCATCGCCACCATCTGCAGGACTACCTTTAAATCAGATGATGAAAATGCCAAGAAATTCTCCACCAGTTTCATTCCCATTCCCTCCTAAGACAAAAATGAACG
The DNA here is from genome assembly GCA_038406175.1 of Haplosyllis leylae. NCBI lineage: Eukaryota > Metazoa > Annelida > Polychaeta > Phyllodocida > Syllidae > Haplosyllis > Haplosyllis leylae. Next base: position 2,872 of record JBCAUG010367483.1, read on the forward strand.
AATATAGGCCACAAAGAATATCATCGCCGGTCATTTCTGGTAGGCAAGATCATACAGTTCGTATTCCACCACAAGTACCATTGCGACAAGCTATGACTGTTTTGCCACAGCAAATTCCACGTCCACAACTGCCACATACTATATCATTGGGACCAAACGCACCACTTCAGGGAAATAATAGACCTGATTTGGAGAAACCAAGTTATTCGGCAGCGGGAAGTGCTCCCACACAACCATTTTATAATTCACCTAGATTTCAGCAAGTGGTCAGTAGTATTCCAACCAACATTCAGCCGATTCCTGCTCAATTGCCTCCTATGAGCCAAGAGGCTGTCTTACCGTCTGAAGCCCCCATAGTGAAGAATGCAGTTCAGCAAGTTGTTCCAAGCGAACAGGCAGCGACAGGCTCATCACAACGATGTGACCCGAGTTCACCGGACAGACCAAAAAGAAATGTTGAAAATAATTCTGTCGTATCCCGTGTACTGGACGGAGAAGTTAATGCTAATACCGTTCTATCTCAGGGAACAAATGAGCCGAAGCCTAAAATACAGGAGTTAATCAAATCAGAACTATTGGCTGCAGCTTGGGAATCCAGGCAACCTGTACCCCCTGCTCCAGTACCGGAAAAGAAAATAGATACAAATACGTTATCAACTACGATTTCCCGAGTTGAGGAACGTCTGAAACAGGCTGCGGCAGAAGCGCAAAAACAAAAAACAGAGGTATCAAAATCGTCCGTCAGAGGACCTCTTCCACCTGTATATTCGACAAGTGCACAACTAACATCGATTAATCAACAGCAGGCCCCAGCCACAGCTGCTGTCCGGTTCCCATCTTCTGTGCCAGTACAGGGACCTACATTACCACCAATCAGTACCTTACAAACCAAACTACCACCAGGATTAGTGCCATCTGCTCTGCCAACTACATCTACCCCTGAGTTTACCGCACGTACTGCGTCGTCTGCTGTGAATAAACAACCATTGGCCCTCCGACCATCTCCCGTTACTGCAGGTGTACTGGAGTCCCCTCCAGTTATTGAGGAAAAAGAAGTCTCCAGTACACTTCCAGGTCAAGTACCAGTACCAAGAGGTGCTCTAAAGTCGCCGGTATCTTCAAGTGGTCTTGGGAAAGATCCCATGCTGTCGGGATCGAACCTGTCATTGCCAGGTGCTCAGCAAGACGTTCCCCAAGCAAACACTGACGTGCTTAAAAGCCCCATGCAGCCTATTGTAACTGGTAGACTTCCTGCACCCTTTCCTTTGGCATTTGCTCCGGGATTACCACCTGTGGGACTTATGATGCAACCAATTCCGCCCCTTGGTTTTGGTCGTCCAGGAATGATACCGCAGGTAAGGCCTTCACCAGAAGTGCCGAGTCCCACTGGTCTAACTACATCAGCTGTGGATGGAATTTCAAATAGCTCAGTACCATCAGGCCCCTCTCCATCACGGTTGAAGAGCCCAACTGCTGACAAACACAAAGTATTATCTTCAACATTACAGAGCCCTCCAGCCAGCCAACCAAGTCCATTGGATCTAATAATGGAAGTAATGAAAAAGGAGATGAGCACAAATCCTCAAGGACTGCTACAGGGACAAGTACCCAAAGATGCAGTAGTAAGGCATGCAGTAATACCCCAAACAGGTATCAAAAGTGAGAATGGAGGGCCATCGGGTGCATCGCTGAGATTGCCCACGCCTGGTCCAACTATGGAAATGCTCATGGCCATCATGCAGAGAGAAGTAGCAGCTGCCCAGATTCAAGCACAAGTTGCAGCCTTACATGCTGCGCATGCCCAGGCTCAGGCACAAGCTTCTCAAGTAAGTAGTAAAGGAACAAGTAACTTGGCCACATCTGTTCCACAAAATGTACGCCCATCACTGTCCGGATCTCAGATTGGGCAGATGCAATCGCAAACCAAACCTCCACAGGTAACTTCAGTGAAGGCAACCCTACCGCCAGTCAGTACCGTCATGCCAGCAGTTAGTTCACTTCCAGCACCCATACCAAACCAGATGAAATCTTCGAACCAGGTTAATACACTGTCTGGGATACAACCGATTCCCCAAATAACGGCACAAACAACATCTATTGCAAAACCTCCGAATCAGGTAAGGATAGTGTGTTAGAAAATACGACGTTGTGTAAAGTCAAACAGGCCGACCGGCTGCTATGACGTAATGTCATTATTACGCTATGATATATGATGACATTCTGTGTAGACAAATTCCCATCAATCACTGTATTCTATGGAAACAAATGGAAACAATGACTGCAGCCTAAAGTAGGCTACTTATCATAAATGTTTTCTCCAAATGCCTAGACCCCCCCCCCCAAATTCAATCACTAAGCTGAACTAAACGAGCCAGCATAAAAGAAATATTTTTGCTGGTTCGTTTAGATTCAGCTTAGTGATTGAGCTGGGGTACCTGCAAGATTTTCGGAATACGGCTTGGCACTTTTATGATAAGTAGGCCTACTTTAAGCTGCAGTCATTGGTGGGAATTTATTCATTAGGTCACAGCAACTAGCCAGCTTGTTGTGACTTTTCACGACGTCGTATTTTTAAGAATACTATCGCGATAAAAGGAATTGCGTTGTGACTCCGTTGTACCTCATGTCGCTTTGTTGTTTTAGTTGTGCACAGAATGCTAAACGTACTTCGGATGCGCACTGAATGTCGAGATGAGAAATGTAAATACGAATGCTATTTTCAAATTTTGTTAATTTTTTGAGGATTCCATTTTGCTATTTGGCAATGACATTTATAAACTAAAAAAACGGGATGTATCTGTACAGCCTGAATACCTTAGAACTCACGATCTGTGGTAATGCATAAAGTATTTTCAGCATAAATATACTTCAACAAGACTAATTGAAAGAATGAAAGTATCTCAATTATCACGAAAAAAAATTTTCAGCAAGTATAAAGGAATTCTATGGTTCAAACGAGCAAGGTTCCACGGGAAATGAGAACAAAAATTTCTAGACAGTTTCACACAAGAAATTTATCAGCTGGACAAAAATGGATTATTCACTCAGCATGGCATGCTTTACAGGTGTGGGATGGTAGAAAAGAGGGAGTGTTCAGTGACATAATATAAGAAAATCCTCCTGCGTGAACGCAAGAGGCATACTGCCCTACGCGTAGCAAGTGCTCGCTCTGCTGTTCTGTCCCAGGAGGGGGATACCCAGTACTGTCCTAACAGGGTGGCAGGGTGTTACCCCATTCCTGTCCTGGCTGGGGGGGAGGGAGGGGGTACCCCAGTCTTGTCCTGGCTGAAGGGGGCATACCCCACGTGGGTACCCCCTGACTGGGACTGGGGTACCCTGCCTTCCCTCCCACCTGGGACTGGGGTGACCCCCCTATCTGGGACTGGGGTACCCCCTGCCCCCTGTCTGGGACTAGGGTAACACCCTGCCACCCTGTTCTGCCCCAGGAGGGGGATGGTCAGTCCTGTTCTGTTGGGGGAGGGATACCCTAGTCCTGTCCTGGCTGTTTGAAGGGGGTACCCCAGTTCTGTCCTGGTTGGGGGTACCTGAGATGAGTACCCCCTGACTGGGACGGGTATCCTGCCTTCACTCTCCACCTGGGAGTGGGGTGTCCCCCTATCTGGGACTGGGGTGTCCCCATATCTAGGACTGGGGTGCCCCCTATCTGGGACTGAGGTGCCCCCCTTTCTGGGACTGGGGTAACACCCTGCCACCCCCTACCTGGGACTGGGATACCCCCCCCCCAGGAAGGACATGGGACCAGTGACCAGTGAAAGAACATGGGACTGGGGTACACTCCCCCCCCCCCCAGTGAACAGACAAACATACTGAAAATATAACCTCTCGTCGTACTACGTACGCGGGCGGTTATAATCTTGTACTGATGTGAACTTGCTTTTGTAAGGAATTCCTTTTCACTCGCATTTGGGTACGGTTAGACTGAAAACTCTTCATTCACGTCAGTTACAAATGATCCGCCTCCCTCTGAAGTTAAGAAGGAAATGGACCTCAAAATTCACCAGTAAACCAATAGCATTTCACACCTAGCCAGCAGCTAGGAAACTGTGACCATTTTCGCGTACCAGTCCGGAAGGAAATAATATTACTATTAATCATAGTAGTAATAGTAAACATGAAACGACAGTTGAAAAGTCATTTTATTTTGTGACCCAGGTGACTACAGAAGACAGTACGGGTTCTTCAGACACCTTTCAAGGGAAACAGCGATACGTGAATAGCAAAACGTCTGATGACACGTTGGCAGACAAATACATGAAAGAGTGGAAACCGACTGGAAGGTTTCAATGCAAGTCAGTAATGTGCTTTCTGACTAAAACTGCATGCTTTGTAGGCAAAACATCTTGAAAGAAATTCTATCGTCTTACCAAATAAAGTTCAAGTGGATATCCCTCCCTTGAAACCTGTAATTAACTTTAAAACCAAGAAATTAATTTTATTGTATTGTCCGCTTACGTTGAATTTACAAAGTGTTGATTGCATTCAATGTCACATTAAAAAAAGACAAATCAATTGTTTAACTTATGTGTTTACAATATATTCACGATAAGGTAAAATCCAAGTTTTTGGACAATATTTATTTTATAATGAATAAACATTGTTTTCATTTTCAGGTTTTGTTACTACTCTTGCGTGACCCAGAACTTCTTATTTCGACACTGGGTGATGAATCATTGCTGCATGAAGCCATACCTTTGTGCATATTGCGGTTTAAAATCACCAACAAGGGATGGTATAACGCGACATCAAACCTCAAAGCACAAGGGCAATTCGCGACGGGTATGTTTCCACAGTTTGAGTAAATGATAAATGGCTCGCTTGTCATTTCCAGATATCCCAACTGGTAAACGATCTTCATTTTGGGTCACTAAGTGTAATGTTGCTGCGACCATGTCATTCAAGTAGGCCTGTACTAGAAGTCTAGTTCTATGAACAATTCCTTGAATGTCAGTAACAGTCAGTTATGAGTTGCCATACTAAAGCATTTCTACGATTATCTTACAGGTTGTAATCGATGCAACCCAAGAAACCACATTGATACAGAACTTCAAAGCGTTGTTTAATCTTGATGTCAAAGAAATCCACCCAGAAGACATCCGAATGGATAATTTAGAAGGATTGCAGTTTCCAGAACCTTACGATCCGCGTTTGGAAAAGAAAAGTCCTGGTACTGCAAACGGTGAAACTGATATTTTGCCCACAGTGACTGAACTTAATCATATGGTGAAAAGTGAAAAAGTTCCTACCGAGAAACAAGGACAAGGACTCGTTCCTTCAAAAGGTTATGTCCAAGGTCCTAACCCAGGTATGATGGAACAGTTGCCACCACATCTGAGAGAACACTTCATGGCAACATCAGCCACTGAAGTACGTTTGGACGAGAATGTTGGTAAAACGTCCGACTACCTCAAGAAACATCACAAAAAGACAGTGATTGACCCGATAGGGCCGGTTGGTCGTAATGACGCTCTTTCTGGTCCCTTGTCAAAAGAGCAACTTCATGCCTTAGCAGTAGCGCAGGCTGCAGAAATTGATCGCTCCATGGGTTTAGCACAGGGTGGTAAAAGTGCAGAGACGCTGAAATTGCCTAGCATATCTGAAATACGAAAGGAGTCGAGGTCTTCGCCTATTGTTGGATCAAGCAACACAAGTAATACTCTGCCATCTATCAGGGACCTCATTCAAATGCCAAGGGGCCAAATATTGGCCATGGCGGGGCTTGGTGCTTCACAGAACAGTAATAATACACAACCTATACCGGGAAATTTGCCATTTTCACATACTACAGGACACGTCAACCATTCACAAGCTGCAGCAGTAGAGTCAGTCAGTAATTCAAAAAGTACTCAAATACAGAATGTGTATCCTCCAGTGCAAAGTGTCTTCAACCCGGGGTCTGTTCTGTCTCAAGACACACCCGTGCAGCAGGATGACCGTCCAGTGTTACCAGCCGGGGTTGTAGTGCCTAGATTACCCCATAGCAAGCGTGCCTCGGTTGGGAATGAGACTGAGCACATGCAGTCTGAATCGGAAGCCCATCAAGCTGCCGCACAACTTGTTAGTATGGCTAACAGTAGAAATGTCCCTTCCAGACACATGACTCCGACAACTCCAAACAGGGTAATCGCGGATCAGGACCAACAATTGGTTGCTATGGTCAGTAATGTAGCAGCAGCAGCAGAGCAACAAAAGGCAGCCTTGTCAATAGAACATGAAGTGGCAGCTCAGCTTGAAGACTTCGCGAGAAGGAAATCTGGGTATTCTGGCAGAAGTCCACCGGCGGCTGTTGCTGCGTCACAGCCAAATGTAGTGGCACCACAAAAGCCATTAGTAAGTGGACCACAAAAAGCACTTTCAATTGACCAGCAAGTAGCTTTACAGCTAGAAGAATTTAGACGAAGAAAGGCTATCATCGAAGCGCAGGAGGCATTGAAACCGAAGAAAAGTCCAAAAGCGAAGAGCAAAAGGACCAATATATCACATTCTGGTATTTCGCATCAAGAGCTACGGCATGCGGGATCAAATAGTGTTGACGAAGTTGTTGCACAACTACATCAACTTGCACAGAAACGAGCAGAGGATCAACAAGTAAAAGCTGCTACATCCTCTAGCATGCCCATATCCTCTTCCTCATCTGCAGCGCAAGGAAATAAGGTAATTACGACTTCGCGTGTCAAATGGGCATTTCATATTTTGCAATATCTTTTTTTTTTTGCCATAAGGGGGGAGGGGGGATATTTTGTGTGGGTACTGTGAGATTTGGAGAGCAATACATACATGTAATTACATATCCACATTACCAGACTAATTTCTTTTGATCTTCGGAAGTACAATCAAATGGCTATGGTCATCTCATAATGACGTCTGTTTCGGGTGAATATGCCTTAAACGATTGAAAAAATTTCAGTGGCACCACAACTCGTGTATATAAATATCTTTTCTCCCATTTTCTCCGTTGTAGCAAGCAGTTCTACCACAGTCAACCATAGATGAACAAAGATTGCTTGCTACCCAATTGGAAGAACTTGCACAGCGGCGTGCTGCGGCCATACAGGCAGCAATACGGGCTCAAGCACAGCAAAATGTGACATCTCCAGTAGTTGAGAGGGAGGTTGCAGCCCAGCTGGCTGAGTTTGCAGACAGGCAAAGATTTTTTGACAACGCAATCCCAGCTGCACATATCGAAGCACAAAAAGACACCATGTATCACCTTTACGAGAGGGCTGTGGTGGAGAGTTACAAAAGTACTCCTGCATCTGATGTCGAACCTGGTGGGGCTGCCATTAGTAGACAAGAGGACATGTCAGTTGTCACTCATCAAATTGCCGACGCTACCGCACAACTACACAAAGCCCAAGTTGAAAACAGTAGTGCTGCATCGAACATCCAACACAGGTCAGAACCTACCATCAAAGAGTCTGTTAAGCTTTCGCCGGCGACTAGTGAAGTCACAACGTTTAATCTTGAAAGGAATGTTGTTTGTTCGAAAACAGAGACATCTGCTTCTACAGCAATGGCTGTAAAAGTTGAAGGTCAGCGTATTGTACAATACGCAAATAACGAAGGTCAAGAAAGAAACAAAATCGCAGTGGTCGAAACTGATGCCATCAAAAGTAATAGAATTACCCAAAAAGTGACACATGGAACGCGAAGTCCTTTAGCAAAGAGCATGGCGGAAATGAAAGTACCGCCAGAGAACATAGTCGGAATAGTGACTGGCGAAACCATGAAGAATGTTTGTCAAGGAAACCCTGTTAATGAGGAGAAAATAGCCACGACAGTACAGACCGAAGTAGCATATTCCCATGGAGAGAAGGCAAGCGCCAGTGCACAATTTGTTCAAAATTCAACGCGAAATCCAGTTTCAAGTCAGCATATTGTATCCACTAATATTATGGAAAGTAGTCCTGATCAATTAGGAAATGCTTTGCAGGATTCAGAAATGAGTGACGTGTCAGATCGTACGAGTATTAGTCCTGGACTGAATGCAACAACTCCAGAAATGGAACGCCTAACTCCTGAACATAATATACCACCTAATGAAAATTAATTTGAACAGTTTTCACGCATCTGAAAAATGTTTCGGTAGCAGGATTTGATGTATATTGGTGTGCTGTTTCTTTGACGTACACGTATAATACGGAAACACTATCTCAATACAAATCTATTAATGTATTTTTACATGGTTTTGAGTGGCTGAAATCGAACAAGGGACTTTCTCAAAACATTATTAACGTCTTCGGTGAATTGTCTTAACCACTGAGATCATTCAAAACGGGACTGCTGACCCTATACCTCTGATATTTACTGAAGCGGGTGATCTCAGTTGGAAATTTCACAGAACTTTGTGGGAGATGTTATTGCCGTTTGTGTCATATCACAAAACTTGAGATATATTATATAAAAATTTACGCTGCAACCACTCATTACTGTAAAAAGCACGTTTTTTTGTGCTTGGGAAATTGCAAAGTTTGGTATATTTTTGCTGTTAATTTAATGTTGTGTAAATAATGGTGGAAGAATTAATTGTGTTGATAAAAGCTGATATTATCAAGCTTTCTTTGCTGCAAATGTGGCAAATCAAACGAGACAATTGCTATTACTTTATTATGCATGATATAACCCAATCTTCGTACTGTTCATTTTCGCAGTCGCACCTGAATTCCAAACATGTGTTTTATTTATCTTCACTCCCATGTAGCAGTGGTTGTGGAGTTGAATGGCGGAAGGACATGTTCTTGTTACTGTTTCTTACCTCTTGTATGTTTTGTTGTTGAATGCATTAGATGCAAATAGACTGTTTTGTTATTAGATTATAGGAAACCAGTTTTATTTTTCTAATCTACACTTGTTTTGTTCTTTTGTACATAGAAAAGTCTAACGGGAAAACTTTTTTCTTTAATCGTGAACTTAGTAACTTGCCTTTAATAGTTTGCGTCACATTTGAAGTTTACACTGTTACTGAACGTTAACATTTCAGATAGGTAGTTAGATAGGCAGTCTGTAGTAAACATCGTGTGAACTAAACGTTCAAGAAAAATTTAGATATTCAGGATTTTGAACTATGTGGTATTTTAGGCTAGGTTTGACATCACATACTAGTCTGATTGCTTCCTGTTGGTGTGAACAACTGGAGATGAAGAGCTACAATAACAAATGTTTCAGGATAACATAGTTCAACTGGGTCTTTCCTCCACTTTGCATTTAGCCATACGATGTTTACTTCTGTATAAAGATAAACAAGAAAATGAAAGATTTTTTTGTCTGCTGTGAAATCTGTGATGACCTGACAATGGTACAATGCATCGTTTCATGAAATTTTCTGTGAGACTCAACGTTAAGCAGCTACTGAATTGTGTGCCTTTGTATGAATTATGTAGTGTTTTGAAATGTTAATTGCGACAAACCATTTTGACCATTGTAAACCAATGATGGTCAGTGTTGTGGGTTCAACTCTCATTGGAGGAACTTTATTTTTTGTTGAAACTTTTTGTAAATTCAGACCTAAAATGTAAATTTGATGTCGTCGTGAAAAACTCGATTGAACATGCATTTTTATAAGTGTTTGGGATCCACTATGCATCATTCAGCAATTATTAATACACTGATGTGTTGTAGAAATATGTGCGATATGTGGCAATGTTTGCTGTTGACTCTTTTGTTGAGAATCTTCCAAAGTTTATGTTGTTGAACATTAAATGCATTGTGCTATCGGCTGCAGTGTCTTTCACCGCAGTTATATTTAAAATGTAAAACGTGTGTTGGGGGTGGGGTGGGGTTATGTTCTGACATTTTATATAACACACAAATCCATTAATGATCATAGATCCTTTTATTTTTATGCAAGACTCATTTATTTTTTACAATAGCCTACGTGCCTCTCTATATATTTCCTTATCTTTGACCACTGCCAAATTAACTCCAAATATCACTAAACCAGAGAATGCTTACGTTGTACTGATGGGTCCTTATTCTGTTTTTGTTGACGAATTTCACTTGTGTTTGTTAGTGGATTTCTATTAATAGTAAACCAATTCTACGCTGTAACGGTGCTCGAAATCTGCACGTGATACAATATTGTGAATATGAAATCGAAAATACGTCCAGAAAATTTCTTGAAATCACTGGGTGATTTCTTGAGATACATACACGGCCTTGAATTTTAATACAATGGCAATTTCTTGACGATACTATAAGGCAGTCCTGTACAAAATTGTTACATAGAACTATCAGATATTCTAGTTCATTAATCTTGCTGTTGTGAATAGAAACCAGAAAATATATCTGCATTATATTTATCGATGTAAAATGCACCCCTTTCTATTTGTGGACTGTAATCTTAATATCTATTCGTAGAAATAAAGTAGTACATATTACAAATTGGGGTTTTTTTTGTCACTTTGCGTCTACGTAGAGCCGTCTCTTTTAATATATGTAGCATCGGTAATTAACATTTTTCTCAACGACCATACATGTTTAAACCTTAAAAATGTTCTTGACCCAATAATCTACAAAGAAAAAAGCACAACATAACAAAACCAAACAAGCAGTACGGTTACCATGAGAACTCAGCTACTACAATAGTGACAAGCAGTAAACGTCGGCAAGAAAACATTGAATTCAATGGAATAAACAAGATAACAGTGAGTTCAATGGAATATTAATAAGCAAGAAAACAGCTCAATGGAACAAGCACAAAAACATCACAGTGAGTGGACTGAAAATATCCATTTGTCTCGTGAGAAAGGTTGACCATTCTGGAGGCAATACATTTCATAGACTTGACTAATACAATGACATCACCATTCTAAATTTAGTTGTGTTAGACAAATAACAGTGCACACTATTTTTAATTCACATAAAAATAATGTGGCGTTACGATGTTTTCTTACAAGCAGCATGATTAGTAGTACGTAATAAGTCGGGCAAGGATACAATTTTTCAAAAGTTTTTTTTTTTTTTGCAAAGCGAAAACAAAAGTCACATTCCAATTTCGATTTTCCAAGTCAGTATAAAACAATTTCAACATGTAACGATCTCGCAGGCAAAATGAACTTGATGAAAAAGAGCGGGAACGTCAGGGGGCTGAATTCCACATGCTGGGCCAAAGGGAAGTACTACGTTTTAACTAACAAACCCTTACTGCGAGTTTTCTAACAATAATTTAACCACCACCGCCTGGTGGTACATCGTCTCATATCAACGGTATTTGTGAATGAAAATTAATGAAATGAAGAAAAATGTTTTAAATCAACAGTTACAGTTCGCAAGTTATCACAGTTTCTCGTAAAATGGGTATTCATGAAATAGCTGTTTGAACATCTTCTGGTGTTCTTATTCGCTTACTTTTATGAAATGCAGCTTTAACTATCGCCTTCACGGAGACTTTTACTGCAAAGGAAATACAAGTTAAATGCATTAAACATAATGATCTTCAAAACTAATTGATCTGCTGCCCAATAATTACCGAATACTACTTACAATCGTCTGAGGAGGTGTGACCCACTGGCACTTTGTGTGAGAGTGCTCTTGCCAGACTTTTAAAAAGTTCCTAAAAGAAATGAGAAACAGTGACAATTCTCTTGTTCGACGGGATAATTCATCACACTAGTGCACAAAAGCTCGCACTCTATCCCATCATAAAACTTGCAATGATTTCTGGTAGTATTGGACGTTACATTACGTTCGGATATTTTCCAGTGATCTATTTCCCAATTTCGGAATGTTCTTTTCTGCTGTTACGTTTCAGAAACTGGACTGAAGGAACCCTCACACCCACACAAACAAGACGAAATCCGCCTTACACTAACCTTTGATGCAATGCGTCCTTCCTTAAATGCAGGTGTCAAATATTTCACCACCATGTCGGCTGCAATCTTCAAGTCTTCTGGTCTTCCCACAGCCTTACACATATCCGAAGAGTTCGATTTCGATACCTTCAAATTGTACTCGATATCACTTGATTCAGTATTTTTCAGTTTATTTGGATGCCACTCCGACTTATGATGAGATAGTTCACTTGTTTCTGTACGGGTGTCATCTGTCTTGAAGAAGCGTTCTTCATTTTCTTCACTAAATCTCACTGAGTGGTTATTCTTACGTTTCTTCGTTTGAAAATCACTTTTACACTACAAATAAAGTGTAAGTTTCAGTGAGAATTTCTAAAATGTACAGGTTTGCATTGAGGCCCTGCATTTCATGAAAATTTTCACCCAGCAAAAGCTGTTTTCCTTTGCCTTACTAAAGTAGCCGTTTCTCAGTAATTTGGGGCAGTTGGCGTGTGCTCTAAATCTATACACATACGCAAGACTGATAGTTTAGGTTTCGACTGTGTAGTTCCTGATAACCTTGGTTCAAACACCATCACAATCAATACCACAGTCATACAGCCATTCAGTCTAAAATTTAAAGATATCCCAGAAACCTTGGTCTTTAGTACTTGGGAGGACCAGAATAGTAAACATATATAACTACCTCGTTTAACTGCCTTTTCATACCAGTGAAACTTTTGTGCTGATTGTCTTGATGCTGAGCAGACGCGTATTTTGACGAAGAATCCTTAGTGTCTATATCAGATAACATGTTACTGGATGACGGAATATCACTGGGGTATACCTCCGTTTCGTCTTTGGCCGTTTCCTCAAAGAAATATTTTATTATTGGAACTTTCTTTTTGCTCAGAACGGCACTTGTATCCGATTTATCCCTACAGTACGAGTACAGATTAGTGCTTAATCCTGATGTCGACGGACAAAGTAACTGACCCAAGTCATCTGATTTAGCTTTATTGGATGCCTCAGCACCTGTTGTTGTGGTTAGACTTGCACTGTTCACTAAATCAGAAGCTTTTCTGAACACTACATGCTGTCTACCTTTACCATCATCAAGTGTTGCGTTATCCGTATCACTGTCAAGCAGTTTCGCTGCACTTGGAAAAGTAGCGGCGTCGGAAGACTGCACAAACGATATATGAAGGTTCTTTTCCTTTGTGGTCTTCTTTATTTCGTTTGTCAGTCTGACGATACTAGCTTTGTAAGTATTCATAAGTTTATTTGATTTGAAAATTCCGTGTTCCAAATCAATTGCACAAATGCGTGGCTCATAGTCACTTGCAGCAAGTTTGAGGCTGTTTCCATCGAAGTAAGATGTGAAGTTAACCCTCAGTGCATCTTCAATCATATTCATGCAGTGCTCACGAGCCTAAATGGATAGACTTTACTTATAAAAAATCTAAAAAAAAGATGTCATTACTTTTTGGACCAAATAATCAAACGATAAGATTTAATTTACTTCAACTTCTTTGCCGAACGAGCACGTACTACCATGGGAAGGTAATGTTTTTAATCTGGTCGGGGGGGGGGGCTGATTCATGATACACATGGAAGTTATCCATCCCATGATGCAATTGGACATGACCTTGCCCCCTCCCACTCCCCCGACCAAGGAAGGACCTGTCAGACAGGAGGGTTTACCCCCTCCCTTCTCCCAAATGACCAGCCAGTGTCACGCAGGAGGACTGTTTTTTTTTCAAGATTTTTGGTCACTACAAACCTTAATGGTTAACTTTGGTATTCTACGACTGCAAGCATCCCTCAAAACACAGTCTTTGGAAGGAGGTTCCCAGTTGTCATTTACAATCGTCCTTGAGCCGTCCTACAAATTCCAAATATTCTCAGACCAGGGTGGAAAGTGGTAGGAGAGGTCTAAAAAGTAGGAAAAAGTAGGAATTTTCAACCAAAAGTAGGAAAATAGCCCTGTGACGGGCTGAGGTGGTTTAAGTTGAATGTGTCAAAAAGATGTCAATTGCCAAATAATCAAACAC
>JBCAUG010367594.1:2559-16710 GCA_038406175.1 Haplosyllis leylae
GACAGACCCCCCTTGACCTCTGGCTATGTGTACGGTTTCGGGTACCCCTCCCAGGACAGACCCTGCTTCACAGACCCCCTGGCTATGTGTATGATCTCGGGTACCCCCCCCCCATTTAACAGACACACACCTGTGAAAACATAACCTCCCTATCGTACTACATACGCAGTCGGTAACAAGACAATCAGATCCAAAGCCAAGTTGTTAAAATATCAAGTGGGAGAAATATTCTGTCTAACCTGGAATGTGTATCTGTTTTACTTGAGGTTGAGGTTAAGATTTCTGGCAGAGGTTCGATCCGGTAACATACTCTACAGTTAATATGAGTATTTTTTGGGTCCAAACATACTCGACAGTAAAATCAAGTATATTTTCAGGCAGGTGCCACAGGCAAGAAAAAACATACTCAACAGTTAAATCGAGTATGTTTTCCAAAAGTAAATATTTACATGGACCCAAAAACATACTCAATTTAACTGTCAAGAACCTCTGCTAGTAATCTCAACCTTAGCCTCTGATAGAAAGGATTCACCCTGGAACACACCTGCTTTCTTTTGCTTTTGCTTGACCATATTCACCAATTTCTTTTTTGTTTGAAGTTAATGGCAACGAATAATTGAAACTGTTATCGATAAATTTTAGCAAGAGTTGTTTGCAAGTTTTGTCTGGAAATAAAAATATCCCTTCTGTAAACATAGAACAAGAAGGGGACCATGACTTTTTTTTTTGTATTTTTTTGCCGCTGTCCTCCTGTCGAGTTTCTGGATCCGCTACTGAGCAGAGTACTACTTTTTGAAAGGTTCCAAAATGCGTAGGAGGACTTCAATTAAATGAATTCGATAAATGTGTAATTGACATGTCAGGGTGGGTACCCAGTATGACCAAAATACCATGAAATTTCAAGAGCAGCTTTATCCACTGTGCATCATAGAAATACACCCACGCATAAATGAAAGGCAACGTTGCAATTGTAACATCCTTTTTAGTATGATACCTGGACAATTTAAGTTACTAAACAGAAAGGACCCAGTTATTTAACTATTCTTTAACTTATTTAACTGTTTACAAGATATGGTAAAATGAAGTATATTGCACCAATTGACATGAAGTACTTTACTTAGGTTTGATACCTTTCCAAAAAAGCTACTCGAAGCCTCCAAGCACTTCAGACATAGTCTCAAGTATGTATCATCAACGTTGTGTGTGTAAACACCATCCTTAAACAGTTACTTATTTTGAAAACATAACATAAGCTTGAAAGCTACAGGACGTAAGATCTAACAGGGTCTCACAATGTAGATCTCAAACGCGAAAACTTTTATTGTGGTCTAAGATGCATGGGTAAGACAAATGCAATACAAATTACACCACTCAGACAAAAATACCCCCATGGACGTGAGCTCATTTGGCATTTGAAATGTCACACAAAATGTTATTTAAAATATTTCTTTAAAATGTTTATCACTTGAAATGTCATGTAAAATGTTTCTTTAAAATATTTCTCATTTGAAATACTTATCTCACTTGAAGCATCATTCAAAACTAGCCACACAAGCATATATAGCCACGAAATGTCTTTTGAAATATCACTTAAAACATCATTCAAAAAATTTAGCCACACTCCACACTTGTTGGCAGATATGATGTTATACCTGCACAGAGCGGCATAACCTTACAACATAATTCCATATGAAATGTTGTGTCATGAAATGTCATATAATTAAGTACCATGTGCTGAGATGTCGCTTCATGAAATATTATGTCCTGAAATGTTATCTCAAAAAAAATATGTACTGAAATACCATGTCATATCTTGAAATGGAAAATCATGCCATCAAATATCATGTTCCAGGGTGTCATGACATGAAATGTCTTCTCACAAAATGGCAGATCATAAAACATCAAACTGAACTGGCATGGCTCGGACATTTAGAGCACAACTGTGTTGCACACTCAATCCTGTGTTTGAGTCCCACCAATGCTTGTACTGGTACATTGGTCAAGAAGACTGTTACAGTGCTGGCCATCAAGAGGTAAGCAGGTGTCATACCAGAGTTGAATCTGAGAAATCAATAACATGCAAGTGAGGGATCTGCTCTGACTTTGAAACCCATGGCAGATGTTGCCAGAAGTCCAAAACAGGGTTACCAATGCCCCCCCCCCAAAAAAAGATTTCTATCCTCCTCCTTTAGACTTCGTACAGTGGATTCATTTGTTAATTTGTTTAATAATAGTTGTATTGATGCAATATTACTTTTTGATACTTAATCTTGATGTACTAAATTTTGTGTGATGTATTTGATACTTAGTACTCTATTGTACTTAGTATTGATGTACTGTTCGTAATATTGATGTTCTGTGTTTCATACTCGGTATTGCACTGTGCTTTGCTTTGGCGTATTTAATATATTGACATAATTGTAATTTGTGTTAATTTTCTGTACTTGATGTACTGTATGTAGTACTAGACACCCAGTAGTATCTGATTTTTTTTTATTGATATACTGTACTTTGTTTCAATGTATTTTATACATAGCATTGATGCACTGCAGTGTCTCCAGATGACTTGTACTTGGTATTTAGTATTCGACAGTGTTGATTACTTTAGCATTGATGTGCTGTCAGAATAATTTTTTCTTTCTGTTTAGTACCAGTTCAAATTTTACCCCCAATACATCCCTACTTGCCAGTTCTAACCGCGATAATCCTCTAAACTTGTTCAAAATGCTGAAAACAAAACTCATTTCTCTGCTAAAAACAAACAGAAATTTCCCTTCTGAAGCGAACCAATGGATCGCATAAACAAGCCAGAAAGGAGTTATTAAAATAACTGCAAATAGAAAACTCATATGATATAGGTTTTGTGTAGTTATGACCATAGGCAACTATTCAATAATAAAGTTTGTGTGCAAATGACACATCAAATAGAAACCAATCTCACACCATTGAAATGTTGGGATTGACCGGCGTTGGGTGAATCAAACGGAGATGTGTGAATCTAATAAAAGTGAAGCTTTTCTCCCAGATTTCTACAGTTTACTCTCTGATCCCACAATTATTTCAATTGTTGGCAATAAAGTGCACTTTTCTGCTTGTAGTTGCTTCATTGTTTAACCAAACTTTTACAAATCTCTACTGTCAATACTGTCCAGCTTATGATTTTTGAAAGATGTGAGGACAAACGCATGAGCCACACTTCTGAATTGCGGACTTAGACAAGAAATAAAGAAAGATAGCCCTTCCATAAATTAGAATACCGGTTTGTGCAACGAAACTAAAAGATTTCCTAGTCTCAGACAAGTTTGCTGATAAAGGATATTCATCTACCAACCGATCAGAAGCAGACAGAGCATGACTCGAAAGAACTGCATTTATTCCCCCCACCCCCAAGAAAATACATTGAAACAGTAAAACCTTGCCTTGTAGGTTACTGAAATCCCAAGAAATGTGATCTGAGAAACAATTACTCACAAACCACCAAAGTGTCAATACAATTCAGACCCAACTGGAAACACAATTCATTGTGTTTGCACAACATAAACTCAAGAAATACTAATTGCCTCTATAAATATTTTCCTCTCCTACTGGAAAGGAAGCTTGATGAATTAAGATGTATCACTGATAGGCTTAAGACAACAGTGCCAGTTCACATGATTTCTCAGATGTGAAGACAGGGTGAAAGATTCAGTATCGAGTGATGCGATGCCAATGTAACTGATGCGCAAGTTATGCATCAAACGTTTTTTCCCCATATTTTGTGTCGGAGCAGTATCCCTAACGGCTGTATGGGAGCAGGGTACCGTCGTCGGAATACGTCTTCTTCGCAAGATCGTACAGACTGAACGACCCTTTAATGAAATGGTTTCCAAACTCAGTTTCCATTTATCTTTCAATGCAGCTTTCTTGATCGGTAGCGCCTGTGCAGTCACAAACTGAAATGCGAGGCTTGCGACTTTATCAAATATTAGGAGCTAAGGTCGCAAACAATGAGGTTTATTTGCAGATGAATTATGTCTGTGATTAGAGACAATCTGTTTATAGAAGAGAAACTGAGCTTCTCTCAGGAATAGACACTGCCAGATTGGTCTGTCACACTTGTCAATATAATCTCATAATAACTCGCATTCAAATGCAACAAAGACACTGTTTAGACTTTATCCCTCATATTAATTCAATTTGAGTGTAAATCAGAGTGAAATCCTTCTCGATCAATGTTTGGGTTTATAATGTGCAATGTTTACCCCAACAGTACTATTTCATTCTATCCTTGACGGGGTTCATCCTCAGTCAAGCAACCATCACCAAATGCGTCCTACCTGAAGCGCCGAATTGTGCAGAAAAATGTGAAACCGAAACATAATTAAATAGAGTCAGTTATTCAAGTAAGCCGGCCAGACTCAAACAACGCAAATTCAACAAACTAATTTCCTTGAACCACAAGCTTCCAAGACTTTCGTTTTCCAAACACACAAAAAGAGCATTATCCGAATCCCAAGCTAAAATCCAGCCCAATATAGTATTGTGCTTCTTTTAATGAAAACAGTATCGTATTAGAATCGTTGGCCTACACTGGATTGTTTTACACTGGAAAGCCCGCCCCTCCAGTATACAAGAAACATGACCACGATAATACCTTCCCCCTTCCTTTAATTCAGCACAACACCTAAAATCAATCAGCTAATTTTGAACACAGAAATGAGTACAAATATATCATTTTTAGAGGGACGGTTTGCTCAGATTTGGAGTTATTCAATATTTCATCTCTCAAAAGAGTAATTATGAGGATGAGGTTTCTTCATAAAAAAGACAAAGGAACAATTTGTTGTTTCATTAGATTTGACACGTTCGCAGTTCCTTTGTTCCAGACGACAACAATTTAATCATTGATGCATTCTTTCACTTTCTGAGAACGTACCGCATATTTCAGACACAAACGCAATGGCACAATCAAACTGTAGTAATGAAAGGTTGCTTAATTTTATTTGTACAGTAGAAACTATTTATAGCGTTATTATATTTATAACCCATGGTAGTATTTGTGCACTACAAAAATGTACATTTTTAAATTGTGAAAACCTCACTGAGATGTATGATTTTGTACGTAACAACTTCGTTTGCCAACGTTTAGTCATGCGATACCGTAAATGTCTCAAATACCGCTTATGTTCACATAACCAATATTTTGCACTGCACATAATTTGAAAACATCATAAAACCATTCCCCAAAAGAACACGATGTAATACATTGCCCCTTCTACAGCTCAACTTTGTATACAGTACAAATTACAAGTTAACTTTGTCAGTCTTAAATCACTTGGAAAAGGTTTGATTCTTAGAACTTACAGAGATGCTAAAAATGGCACATGCGGTAAAAGGGAGTGTGCCTCATTTGAGACATTTACAGTACCTGATACTGCGAATGAGATAACAAGAAATGTACTACGATCAATGGCAAATGACAACAAGTCTTAAAACAACCAATTGAAATTACAATTGCAAGAACAAGTTTTTTTTTTATCGTTAGCGTACCGCTAAAAGATGATGATTATTAAATTTATTAGCTTTTCTTCACATTTTTTACAACTTAATTCTTTGCTCAAGCAGCTCTTATATTGTAAATGAATAGCCATGCAAGTGAACTTTTTTTTACAATAATTCAATACAAAAGTTTAAAACTAGTTTATACAATATTCGTTATTAAGTGCTGACATCTGTCAGATCCACCGTTTGATCGCCTGCTCCATCTGCAGAAGGTTGAACTAAAATCTGCTGCGTCATGGGTTGTTGGATTTGAAACAATGGCTGCAGAAAAGGGAAAACAAAAGTACAGAAAAAAGAGTTGAACAACTCGTTAGCTTTTTTTAGGGTTGCCACATTTGAGTCGGTTCAAAATTCCCTGACATTTCCCTGGCGTATCGCCATATTCCTTGACAATATGTTTATTTTTCAAAGTAAAAAACAGAAATACTTCTCTAATTGTTCCTGTGGATAATCCAACTATACATTGAGGGTACTTCAAAAGTTAACTGCAAAAATTTGCAAGATTTTAATGTTTATCTTTAGGTTTGGATTAAGAGATTTTGATTGTGAAAACCAGCCATGATTGCTGAAATTTGCTGAGATAGTATTATGTGACATTACTTAGGGTACAGAATGTGGGGTGGCATCTTGTCACAAACATACACACACAAAGTTATTATGTATGTTGAATGCGTTAACTGCAAAGCAATCAGTGTTGAAAACAATATACATACAAGAATTCTTATCAGAATTGTGTCACGCCGTATCTGATTTTGTGTTTTAATTTACCTGTAACTTTGCTTTAGGTAGGTAGATGATAGAGAAAAATTGATTAAGATATAAAGACTTAAAGAGTAAGAGAGATAATGAAATGTGGAGATAAAAAGTTAGATGCGAGATGAAGGTGGGGTGCTGAGTCCAAATTATGAAAGAATTTTTCATTTTGAACCATGTGTCTATCTAGCTTATTTGTGGAGTTATGGCCATTTGAAAATTGTAAACTGTATAGGAATGTACTAAAAATTCACTTTTCAAATGGCCAGAACTCCATGGAAAATGTATCTATCGGCTTGAGATTTGGCTGACAGATGCTCCAGTTCATTCTGTGAAATGGTCAAACAATTTGAACTCAAAACTTGAATTACACTCTCGACTCAAATTAATGAAAAAGTTTCCAAAAAATTTTTTGGCTTCAACTTTTGGTGCTGAGTCCAAATATGAAAGAATTTTAATTTTGACCCATGTGTCTATCTAGTTTATTAGCTCTCGAATGAAAATTCGAGAATTAAGTGATCCTCATGATGAAATAGTGCTATTTTTTGTACACATATTTAACATCATTATCTGGCATCATGGCATCATTTGAGAGCTTGGGAACCATTGCAATGCAGGGCGACTTTATTTGTAGAGTTATGGCCATTTGAAAATTGTAAACTGTATAGGGATGTACTAACAATCCACTTTTCAAATGGCCAGAACTCCCTGGAAAATACCTCTATCAGCTTGACATTTGGCTGACTGATGCTCTAGTTAATTCTGTGAAATGGTTAAAAAAATTTGAACTCAAAACTTTGAACTACACTCTCAACTCACATTCCTGAAAAAGTTCCCAAACAAATTTTTGGCTTCAACTTTTGATGCCGAGTCCAAATATGAAAGAATTTTAATTTTAAACCATGTGTCTATCTAGCTTATTAGTAGAGCTATGGCCATTTGAAAATTGTAAACTGTATAGGGATGTACTAATAATCCACTTTTCAAATGGCCAGAACTCCCTGGAAAATGCCTCTATCAGCTTGACATTTGGCTGACTGATGCTCTAGTTAATTCTGTGAAATGGTCAAAAAATTTGAACTCAAAACTTGAAACTCAACTCACGATTCACACTTGAGAAATTTTCAAACATTTTGAAATGCTAAATACAAATCTGAAAGAATTTTGAATTTTAAACCATGTGTCTAACTCTATGTCTTTCTAGCACATTTCAAGAGTTACGGCAATTTTAAAATTGTAAAATGTATAGAAATATGCTAAAAAGTCAAGATTAAAATGGCTGTAACTTCCTAGAAAATGTAGACATAAGCTTCAATTTGGCTAACAGATACTTAAGTTGATTCTCTGAAAATGATGAGATGCCAAGTGAGATGGTGAGATGTAAAAAATTTCTGGTCCGAAAATACATCAAGCCAAATCTGGTTACAAGCAAGACAGCAAGCATACATACAGACGCCATAGTGACCAGATAAGTCGCTCCGCTCCTAGAGGCGGCGCGACTAAAAAGGAATTTGTGAGTACTTACCAGGCACTTTTTGATATCATTTGGGTCTATACCTGGCAAACTCAGGTAAAGCAGAGGTATCACATGTGTACGCCCTTCTGGATACCATTTATGACTACTCAACATCGTCCGAGTAACCATAACTGTGCAGCTGAGACAAGCAATCAATCGGTGAGGCTCGGTAAGCGTTTCCATGGCCGGATAAGTTCTTGAAAAATTTTAATTAGTTATAATGATGATGCATGGATCTTCAGCAGACAATACGCCAAATTATTACAAGTTGGAGATCTTTCTCTGTTTCATACTTGATTTCAAGTCTACTTTGTCATTAAACATTCAATAAATATTGTTGTCTGAAATCAAAGAGTTAAAAACACAAACTGACTTTTCTAGCAGTGGAGGTATAATTCTTTCTGGTCGTAGTTGAGCAAGCTGATCTATGGCAACCGCAGAGTCGTGACTTCCTACTTTACTAAACATTGCCATAAACACAACCATTTTCATGCTGTCAACGAAGTCTGTAACTTCAGGGTCCTTTAACTTGTATGACTCAGGAATTGGCGATACCCACGTCTTTTTGTGTCTTTCCCTGAATAAAACGTACAAAAGAGATATTTTGAATTGGCGAAGGCAGCAATTTTCAATGAAGAATGTCACTTTTAAGTTATATTGTACAATGCCAATTGGGTCTTCAATTTCTGTACAAGACTATCGGTTTAAATTGTCATATGTGAAAATCAGTGTTGATGAGTGAATTTTAGAAGTGCTTATTCACAGAAACATGTCTGCTTCACGCCGAATGATTATTTTCGAATAAAATCTAACCAAATTTCAACCAAAATTCTTTCAAATACAAAAGAGGTAGTTTTTCTTGCACAAATTTTTCTGATGCCCAGTTATTTTGTTCCTTCAGCCTTATGGACAAGTGTATTTCTGTGTGGACCAGTAAATTTTTTAATTCACTCCCCAACTTTACGTGTGGCCCGCAGCCCTAAATTCTTAACAGAAGACCTGCATGATAATTTTTTTACCTGTGTAATCTTCTGACTATATATTTTGGCAACAATACCATCAGTTTCGTTAGTTTGTTCTACAAAGACGTGTAAAATGTTTAAGATTGAAATTTTCTTTCAATGTGTATCGTCAATTATCTGTGATAAAAAATAATGTTCTACGTATTTGTGGGTTACTGTCCACAAGACGTTAAACGATTTCACTCACGTGCCACTTGCCAATATTTGATGGATGATAGAATGACTCCAAAGCGTTAAACATTTTTGATATGTGTTCCTGACACGAACTTCCTCCACCCTAAAAATCGATTGAGTATCCTAATTTTACAAATCAAATTTTTGTGACATAACAATACACGATCACAAACATTTAAACATATCACCGCGTACTTACCAGCATTGCAGCAATCCACCGTACAGTTAGCGTTACATCATAAACCTGATTGTTTGTACGTCCAACTTGTACTTTACCCGTTCCAACCGGTAAATTAAAACTTCTGATCACTCTTGTGAAGATCTACAAAAAAAAGTCATGGGCAAGGATAAAAATCGTTAAAACTACAAAATCCAGAGAAAAATTACTACTACAAAGATCAAAAAAATACAAAATTGAGGTACCTTAGCTATCCATGGATTCCAGTCAATGTAGCCTATGTTTTCATTTGCCAGTCTTGAAAACAAACTTACCAAATGCTGCAATACAATTTAAACATACCACTGTGACGCTACACAAGGCAAACCAAGAATACTAGTTAGCAATCAAAAACGCTCAATAAACGATGTTTCATGTACTTACCGCCTCAAAAGAGGGGAAATTTTGGCATGCATCCCATATGTTTATTAGTTCGTCAAACCACAGTCTGCAAACAATAGAATCCCACATTTTAAAGTCTAAAGTTATGTTACACACCGTTTTTCGGATCGTTTTTGTCAGTGGCATATTTGATCTTTTGACATATTTAAATGCCATGTGTGAATACCATCACTACTTGTCGCCCATTTTTATGGGGCTAAACACCGGGCCTAATTTCTTTACCCGCGAATAGACCTTAACAATGTACAATCCTTGGATACAAGGTAGTATTAAAGTTATTTTCATTGCGCCATGTACTCTGCATTTATTTTTAGTTCCAACGGTACCTACTTGAAACCTTTACCGTGATGCTCCGGTGGTAAAATAGTTGGCAGAAAGACATCAAAATAATAGCAACCCTTTATCATGGTAACGTCAAAAGGACACAGTAAAGGTCGCCACTCATCCAACATTTCTTGCGTACTTTCCAGTGGGAAATACGCTCTGCAGTGACGTATGAGGTTTTTGAGCACGTTTTCAATGTTTCTGAAAGAGAGAAGTCATTAAATGTTGGTAATAATACTTAAAATTAACTCTTTTTTTGTGCAAAACTTCAAAAAATTTGAGGAATTTGGTCATTGACTTTATCACGAAATTTGCATAATGTAGAACTTTAATTGATAGAAAATTTTCACGAGGTTATCTTCTACAACTGGACTATTTACGTGACAATTCTGGGAAAATCCTGAATTCTCCCAAACACTTCAAAAATAAAAACAAAAACAAAACAAATAATTTGACCACAAACAAATAAATTTTAAAAAAAAACAACGTTATCTGCACAAGGCAAAGATATGCTATTTTTATTATTTTTCATGAGGAAAATGGAAGATAATTCAATGGACCCAAGTGGGCAATGGAGTAGACATTCCAATCTTTTTTAATGATAATTTTAAAGGATACATAAGGAAAATGAACACTGAAATGAAAGGTCACCCAAATAAAAAAGTGAGGCCTAAATGTTTATTTAGTTCATAGACTTCGATACACACACCAGCTCCTGTCCTAAATATCAAGACAGCCTACTGTTGCACTTTACCACAACAAAATGTGTCCTCCACACAGAGCCGCTCTCGATAAAATAGTGAGGCAGAAAGTTAGTCACACATTGACTTGCTGTGTATTTTTTTGGATTATTAAAGGAATATTTTATATGATCATGAAACAAATTAAGTGACACTCGGAGGACCCATAGCAGATTCAAAATTGAACATAAAAATATTATCATTCCTTATTGACTCAAAAAACTATTCTTTTTAAATCTGCCACAGTTCCTTTTAAGTGTCAGTTGATTTATTCAACAATAAAGTATTCCTTCAATAATCCACAATAATATATGGCAATTCCATCTGTTATTAATTTTCTTTCGAACTATTTATCTTGATCATACAGAGAACACTCAGCAGCTGCTATATGTGTTGTCTGGTTGGGAGCTTGTGGTGTATGCAAGTCTGGGATTTAGTTAAACAATTCAAGTTAATGGCTTACACAGGCATCAGACGTAAACCACGACGTATAGTTGAATGGTCTTTGCCACGCGTCTTTCGTACTCTGTTAAAGTCAAGAAAGAAATAGACAAAAGAAACACCACACTACACTGTCTAAATCTTCCACAACGAAAAGACACAGCATAGTCACACATGCAGATGCGGTAAACTAAACGTAACATTTCTAAAAGGAATGAAGTGAAAGGTGACGGACTCAACACGACTGAACATCCACACAAATCATACAAAAAAGTTCGTGTTCAAGCAAACAGACTCACTAGGTTATGGAAACAAAGTAAAGTAATATTTTTACCGTTTACCAGTAGCAGTACGCACATGCTTTTAAAAATAATTTTCAAGCAAGAAGTTTCAAACCTGTAGACTAAGTTAATAGTAACCACTGACACTTACGTTGGAAGGAGTTGTAAACCATGGTGTTCGTATCTAGAGTAGGCTACACCGTCAAGTAATGTGTACAACGGTCTCCAGGGTATCACGAGGTCTTCTCTGCTTAATAGATGTTTCTTCCTGAAGGATAAATACCGCTTGAAATGTAGTCAATGAACATTTCTACAATAGCAAGGCTTTT
Organism: Haplosyllis leylae; assembly: GCA_038406175.1. NCBI lineage: Eukaryota > Metazoa > Annelida > Polychaeta > Phyllodocida > Syllidae > Haplosyllis > Haplosyllis leylae. The sequence continues at coordinate 14,300 of JBCAUG010367594.1, forward strand.
TTCCAGTAACAACCAAATTAAAAAAAACAAATTCATCATTAAATACAAAGTCACAATCTGCTACTTACTTCAAAAGGGAAAACAAAAGCGTAGCAAACTTCTGAACCAGTGTGTAATCCAAGTCAGGAATTGTAAGCAGTTCAAAGACGACATGAATCAATGCAATGTGATCTTCCTTGCTGAATTTGAAGCCGTACAACCTAATGTATCTGGAAAAAAAATACATACATACATGTTCTTTAAAAAAACCATAGTTATTATTTAAAACAAATCAGATCTAGATCTACTACCTCTAGAAAATGAAAATGACTGGACTACAGACCCGACTAATTCTGGATTGAAACATAAACAGACCCACCAAAATCGAAATTTAGTTGTCGAGACTTCAACCAAAAAGCTAAATCGAACAGATGTTCATGGCTGAACCTTCCATAACTTCAAACTCAAAGTTCGCCATCGCTGGTCAAACTTTGAAAATGAATGACTCAAGTGTACACATTTCTGGCATTTCGGTTGTTGATTTAATACAGTAAAATAATTACAAGTACTTACTTGGAAAGCTGGCCTGTCCAGTGACTTGCCCCGACTTTGATGTCACGCAGTTGTACAGTTCTTCCCAGCTGAGCTTTTATTTCAGCGAGCTGTTCATTTGATTCTCTATCGAGGACGTCGGCATATGGGAGAAGTTTGTTGTACGGTGCTTCTTGTTGAGGCTCAAACCCCAATTGACTTGTTCGCTCAGACATTTTTGCCTCATTCATTCGCAAACTTTGCAAATTCACAATGACAACCACAATTTCGCCATTGCGTGCACTCGTAATCAACCAGCAACCATCATGGCGTGTGGCTTGTCGGCCTTTTCGCCTATCGGCTTTCAACTGGTCCTGCAATGAAAGAATTTGGGAGGGCAGTTTACCTTGTCAGATTGGCTGATCACTTGGTATATGTGTCAAGGATACTGTACTGTATCTGTGGATGCAATTTGAAAAGGCCAGGACCAATAGCCTCCCTGTTACAGTGATATTTCTCTTTGGGAGGGTGTGCTGGTCCTTGATTTTTGAAGGAAAGCACAATAACCACTTACAAGAGAATATTTCACTTTGGGAGGGTGTGATGGTCCTGAACTGAGATTATTGAGATGGTTAACCAAAGATATGAGCTGGCCACTGCTTACTTTGGGAGGATGTTATTTGGCTTGTTTGGGAAGGCAAGAACTGAATGGCTCCTGTCAGCAATGATACTGATGGCTTACATACAGTCTCACTGTTACTGGATGGGGTGATCTTGGCCAAGGTCATGCATGCATACTAATTCTCCCACCAAATCCAGTTTCCCATGAAAACCAAAATGGCAAATAAATAGTTAAGGGTCTTTAACTGAGAAGTTACTGTCACTAAATTGGCTTTATTCATAGTATAGATGTTAGCCATACAACCTGATAGTCCTGGGTGTGGTCCTGTGTCACAATCCCCCTGCTGTACTCCTCTGACCATGATGCAATGGTCTTCTCTGGTGAGCACACTTGTTCTGCATGGAAGAAAGAACCCTTGTCCAGTGTATGAAAGGTAAATCCCTTGAAGGTGACCTTCCACACTGTCCAGCAATTGGCACTAGGTTACCACTATCCAGACAAATATTCCAACATTAGATGAGATCTCAAATGTTAAGTCCGAGCTGCCACCATGTCATGAGGTCATAAAAACAAAGACACAGTGGTGGTGAGCATGAATGCTGGTTTATTGGAAGGGCTACAAGTTGTACATAGTCTGGGAGGTATTACTGAAGTGCCCACTGTCTGCTAGGGGCCTATTATATATTGAGAGTGTGTGTGGCCTTGACCTTGTGGTCTTAGTGATAGACGTGCCACAGTCCAACAATAGTCATCCCAAATACTGAGCACTCTTCACTGTACCATCCTGTACTGCCTTTCTTCTTGACAGGTTACCTTGTTTTCCAACACAAGACACACCTGAATATTGATCCACTTGGTTTCCTCATGTAGAAGGTGCACAAGCAGGTAGAATGGCAATTGCCCCTTTTTAGCAGAGCTGCTTTGAAATTTGAGTTACCCAGTTCTCAAAACTATTCAAAATGATGACAAATTGCACATTTTTGATTCCAATTCTTCAGTCATCTTTGCTATATGGGTATATTATACATGAAGAGACAGATACAGATGAGATGAATGTATCTGAACAAGAGTCATAGAAAATTGGAATGAGAACATGTAGCAAAGCACATAAATATTTGATTGCTCATAACTTTTTAAATTTTGATTGTAACATAGGCATGTTGCACATCGTTTTGCTTGTATGGATGAGAGGAATCCAACTATATAAGAATTTTTGAAATTTGAGTTACCCAGTTCTCACAACTACTCAAAATGATGAAAAATTACACATTTTTGACTC
>JBCAUG010367705.1:0-16710 GCA_038406175.1 Haplosyllis leylae
TTTTCTTAGAGAAAGGTTCAGCTCCTCCATTAGGGAAATGATTCGTATGGAAATACGGCTTCAGCATCAATGTAAAAGCGTTATTGCGCAAGGAAAAAGATACATCTCTCTTATGTTCGCATTAACTTTTGCTCTGGAATATTTCATCAAGGATATTGCATTCAATGTGCAGACGCCGAAGACTAATCGATTGGAAATGGAGCTCTATTGTTTAAATCTTTAAAAAATTATTTTGCTTATGATATCAAAATGGTCTCTTTTTTTAAATGTTTCTGAAATCATCTGTTTTCTGAGCCAGGAATTATTTTGCGTCTTCTGAAATCTGAAATAAAATTTGACAATCATACATGCATCTCATACGTGATGATTAGTTCTGGGAAAACACCAATACCTTTCCATCCAGATTCTTTGCTTTCGCTGATGGTCAGTGAAAAATATGCTCCAGTGGCATTAAAATCTACGAGCCCATGAACAGCTCGAGAAACTTCTATTTGTATTCCGATCAGGTTTAAACCGTGAGGTTTTATTACAAAGAGGCTTCTTCAAATGGTTGAGGGGTCACGCACCTCACTTTCGAGTTGATTAGAATCTTATAATCAATGACTCTCTGAGGTGAGGATCGCTTTAAATGTGATAATGATCTAAATATTTCTGTTTACAGAACATCTTACTTTAACTGTGAAGCAGAGAGATGTTTTTAACTTTGTAATTAGATGTGGAAGTTAACATTATTCTCATGTTTTCCAGCACATGATACACCTCTAGTTGCTACGCGATGCCTACAGATAATGGCAACAAGAACACAGCATTTAGTATTTGCGTTACGTTTTCCGACAGGTTCCTCTGAAGTGGAATTAATTAGATCAGTTTTATTACTAAAGTATGTTTTGTATATCATTCAACTTCCAAAGTAGAATCCGTGATAAATTTCTTAGCTTGACCTTATTATTAACACCACAACACCTTCTCAAATAAACTTCCACAGAGAACAGAGATTTGCTCATTTTTATAACTATGAATTTTGGGAAAGGTCATTCTCAGAAAGTTCAGCTAGACCTTTATTTGGAGCATATAGATATGAGAAAACGTCGATTAAAGCTACATTTCTGGAATCATTGCTACATTAGCAGTGATTCACATCCTTCGCTTGAAATAGGTTGGCAACAGGCTTAGCAACGTATGGGATGATTGAGCAGAGCTTTTCAATTTAACAGGCAAATAAAGTCAACCCACTAAGTGCCTTGACAGGAAATCTTTTGTTACTTGATGGGAACTTTTGTACAACTTACTCCTCAGTGGGCTGAGTCGCCATTTACATCTGCAGAATGCGAGAACATTAGTTTTCAGATTGATTACAATAGAATTTGCTTCAATGACACTTATTGCTGACTCGTAGTGGTACCTTATTGGTTTACGAATGGGGTTTTTCGAATATTTTGAGAGTTTTTCCCACACGAGGTGAAAAAAATATTATTTCATGTAAAGTGACATGTATCCAAAATGAGATTAAACCCATATGATGTGAGAATGAAACAAACTTCAGAAAAATTTTAAAATACAGTTTTGGTGGAGGTGACTTTTTGCTGAACATCTTTGACCAGCTGTCATCTTAGATGGCAACCATTACCAGAAATTACAAGAGTAGCTGCCATCACTAGAAGAATCAACATAGAGACTTGCTACAAAACAGAACACCACTAGGCTTAGGTCTATCTTCAATTTCAACATACTGTCAACCATTTTGCTTGGCAGCCATTACCAAACACAATAGAAATGGCTGCCATGGCTTTACCATTTGTGATATATAGTTATGGCTGACATCCAAGACAGCTGAGAACATGAGGGCTGATCAAAGATCATTACTAAAAGTTCCATCCACCTTTACTAGAATTTCAAGAGTTTTCCAATCTTAAGCTCAATCTGATCTAGGTGGGCTCAATCTAACCTTGCATAATGTTCAGCGAGTCACCAAAGTGAAATTCTTCACTCCTTCATAACGTCTTACTTGACTCCTACGGAAAAGGTACATGAAAAGTAAAGTGTAATTTCTCAAAACAGTTTAATCTCGGACGCTTCAATATACAAAGAATTCCTTAACGTGATAAAAAAGTGGTAGTCACCAGTGTGGCTGACATGCAGTAGTTACATTAACTTAAGAGAAATTTTGTGAGACATCCAATTGTCAGCTTTTATGCCAGTACGAATTACAAACTGTTCATAGTAGATTTAACTCTACCACTTTTAACCCTGGAGAACCAACCGCCTTTCATGCACATAGCTTTCTGACATGGACTAACCTCTTCTTTTCCATAAATTCATTTGTGTTATTACGTCATATAAAAAAGATAGTCACTAAAAGTTTCTATTCAAGTTGTTACCATTGTCTTTCGAAGGAAGAAACAGCTTTGCAGCAATATTAACTTTGCTGAAGAGAAAGTGGAATTGAAAACGACTGTAAAAACTAAGAACGAAACCAAAAATGCATTACGGTTTTAGGAACTTGGCTGACGTGTTTTACCAGTGAATTTCAATGTGTTTTAATGCAATAATAGCCTCATTATTTTCAACAGGAATTATTTACGTCTTTTGATTTCTCATTCAGTTACACATGTTCAATCTGGATGTAGAATATATTCCTAATAACCTCTAAATCCTTCAATTGTCACTTGCTACTGGTCGCTGCAATCATTTCAGTAGGTACTGAAGATTTTTACCAATGGACCTGTTATTGTCGAACAAACAATTTCCAGCATAGACCCCTTCCGGACTACCGCAACCTTATCACGCAAATTTTGATTTCTTTGTGCAAATAAAGTTGTGATGAGTTCATCACAGGCATCCTCGTCTCCAACAAGAAACTCGACAAAGACATTGCGGTATCGGGTCTCAACACAACATAAAGGTGACTGATGACAAATGTCGGACTGTTAAAACATCACAGTATCTTCTCCAGGGAATCACTGCTTTAAAAACATTCAGAACTTCCAGTATTTGATCTATAACTCTTTCATTATGGTAAAAAATTGTCTTCTTTTCGGGTCTTCTCCATTAATTAGTTGAAATACATATTTTGAGAAGTACAAATGTAAAAGCAATATTTTCATTTTTAGAGACCCATGCAATTTGGTATCGCAATCATCGTAAATTGCCTAAATTAGTTTTATTTACCACCCTGATCCTAATAAGGAAAGTATTTCAAAGGTACTAATATCATGACCCATTTTCAATATTTGTGTTTCATTCCATATTCATATTGTAGATCCAGATATTCAACTGTCGCGTCCATACACCTCATATATTGTTTGAATTTGCAATATTATTTACTTAAGATCATTATGTATGTGCCATTAGCCAAGCAAAGTTTGTGCATATCTGTCTCCTTTCCCTGCAGTTTCTGTTTCTCTCTAGTGTTTGTTGAAACAACATTGTAGAATTCATCAGAAATAGTGATTCCCGTCATCTCTCCAGGAGAGCTATTTCTCTAAGACGCGTCATGTTTCATCCTTGTATCAACAGGATGTGCAAACTTACACAAAGCTATCCTCTTGGTCATCAGGGAGCTGCGATATCTTGTTTGAACAATGCAATAGGTCAGTGATCTGCAAGTATGTCAAGGTTACGGAGTTGTTGACATTATCTATTCTTGCGACGAATCGTGTTTTGCAATCACCAGAATATGAGCCATGAGTCCCTCTATATCTGGGGACAAGTGCAAATAGGTAAATTCACGGCTCTCGATGATGTGTCATTTTAACTTGACTGGTTTGGGATACTTGGAACCAATTGTCAACTCAATTCAGACAAAGATGTAGCTTTTCCAGGTGAGTGCCGAAATAGCAAGCTAAAGTTTTTAAAAAGATTTTTGAGACACAGATTGTACTTTTATAATAGAGAAAACTTTTTAATGAATTTATTGTTTAGCCTTCTACTTTCCTCCAAAAGGCTCATCATGATATACTGATAATACAAATTAGATTTCTAATTATACTGCCTGTGAGTCCACCGAGACTGTTAAAACTAGGCTAATTAATTATATAATGAACTTGAACCACACAACTACATAGTTTTACGTAAATAATCTCGACACTCCAGGTAGCACTGAAAACTGCCTGCTATCCTGCAGGATGCAATTCACTGCCAACTAATTGATATTGGAATGAGATGAGAATGGTAATTCAGCTGTCTACCATTGTATAGGCTCTGTCAACACGCATATACACTCTCACAGCAGGGCCACCGGAAGATTAAAACACTTTGATTTCTTCTATGGTTTATAAAATTCCTACAAACTTATATGAGTACCACTAAGGTAACTACTGCTTGGTACGTCAAGAGGTCAGCAGGTGTCGCACCAGAGGTGAATCTGAGGAATCCTTGCACACAGGCAAGGAAGTATGCAAATGAGGCATCCACCCTGGCTTTGAAACCCAGGGCAGATGTCACCAAAATAGGGGTTTTCAGTGACCCCCACAAAAAGGACTTGTGTCATCCATTTTTTTTTAAAAAAAACAAAAAAACTACTACTTTATACTTGTAATTGATAAGTGTGGGTCCTTGGTACCTAAGAAATAAGTTTGGAACTTGATTTTGGTTAAGGAATCAAAGCAAGTGATGACAATCATTACAGAGGTGCAAATCTAAGGGACAAGATGCTCGTCACATTCATCATTTGTGCTACTTGTTTCAATTCCCTAGAGTACCCTCTCATTGTACTTAAGATAATTATCTCCATGGCAATGCATCAAGAAGTCATAAGATAGTCCAAGTTGCCTTCCAGTTGAATTTCTTATCGGCTGGACTCCTTTCTGGTTACGGCCTTGGCCTTATTTTGAAAATAGAAGAAATCGGAAGCACTGTTGGAGAATGGCTGATTGTGGAGATAATCAATGTAATAGATTCTATTCGTGGAACCATCTTCATTTAAACAAGAACTAAAATACAGTTACATGACATTATTTAAATGGTTCTTGTTAAAAGAATTACTACATTTCTCAAGAAGTGGAAATCCTCAACAAGAAATTAAAATGAATGACATTCCAAGTCTGTTAATTAGACTTGGAACCTCCCAGTGGATGAGATGAGTTTTATGGCTTCACGCTCCGTTGATCTCATTCTAATGATTCACTGTGCGTCTGTAAACATTACCCATGTGATGAATGATCATGAGCCTACACATGAGGTAACAAAGTCGAGAATCTGGAATCATCTGATACGGTTTTCGAGTGTATGGAAATCCAGATCCAGAAAAAAAACTACCAACCCTTTAGCAGATCCCGGGGGCATCAGGAATGCCCCCATCCTCCAGGTCCAATTTTTAAAATTTTTTATGCAGATTTCGGGGAAAATTTGGCCAAATAATTGACTGGAGACCCCACCAACGGGGCTGGTGCCCCTGTCTGGAAACCTAGGATCCGCCACTGCAGACCATGAAATAGTAAATTTCCACTTTGTAAAAAATAGATTTTCTAAAAGGATTGAAATTGAATGGACCTTTCAATATTTACTGTGCCACAACAACTCTTTCTTTAACTTACTGTTTTTAGATCATCGGCGTTCTCTTTCTTTTCTACAATCAATTTAGAAAATTAGACACACGATTTGGATACATTAGACATTAAATGCCATTACATTTCCAACCATTTTTTCTCCATGGTGTGTCCATGCTTGTAAAGTGAGGGTGAGCCAAGGAAAAGGATTTTTGGTTAAACTCTTTTGTTACTTAATTATTCAAGTTTACACAGGCTTGGAGAAAATTAATTAGTTCTACTTCTCAGTGTACCTTGAGAATTGCTTTGAATTTATGCTCTTCAGGTCAGAAATTTTGGTCTTCAACAGTTTATCCATAAGGAACTTTCTGTGGAATATTCATTTCTTTGAAAAGTTGTAAATCGTCTGAGTTCATTCTAATTTTCTTGTCCCAAGACTCCTGATCTTTGATTGACAAAAATAGTTTTTGAACATTCCTGAGAAAAATCAAGAGAACATTTTGTGTGGACAAAACCATGGGTTATATTGCCTGGCACCCAGACATTTAAACGATCAAATGCACTTCCTTTCCCATCAATTTTCATTTAGTTTCTCATTATATGGGACATAATGAGTCGCTGCCCTGTCTAAATAAATTTTTATAGAATATGTCTGCAGAGACTACTTCATGTGACAATATAACTTTCCATCTAATTATGAAAGGCAGAGTAACACTATATTTCCATCAACAAAATATAAAGGTAATAGGCAATATTACCTCTTAGATTATACGTTAATGTCAGTTATCATTCTCTACGGGAGAAACTTTAGAATTGTCAGGATATAGACATTTGAGGTGTTAGTAAAGTGACACTAAACTAATTGGAAGAGACGAATTCACTAAAAGTTTAAAATTTCATTTTCATTATTCGTGAACACATCGAAAAACGTATTTTCAACAAAGGCAGTCAGGTAAACTGCATGTATTGAAATCTTGTTTCTTCGTGATGTTGAAAAGATTTTCGGATAGCTCAGCTCTAATGTCCACAACTCAATACCACAATGAATAGGAGATTAAGGTTATTGAAATTGAGAGCAAAACGTCTCATCCGCTTTTCAGCCCAGTCTGGACCAAAGTCATCGAACCTAGGTGATCAATTTTCTTATAAAAGCAGGAAGGCTATACATCTATTCCTTTTTAACCTCACGGGTTCTCGTTTTGCACTGCGTAATGAAGTTGGTAAGGAAGCAGCAAGCAAACTCCGACGGGAAAACAGAAAGTCTTAATAGTACTATAAGAATCTCTTGAATAACATCATCAGTATTTTAAGATTGTAAACAATTTTTATGCGATGTTGTCTATGTAAAGACCATGAGTTGCGTGCACAATTCCAATACTAATCAGTTCAGTCAGCCAGTAAGATTCTCCAAATATCAAATATCACATGTCCATTACTTAGCCAATTAGAATGCAGTATTCACATGAACACCTCAGCTGTGATTCCTTGTGACCAATCAGCACCCATTTTGATGATAACATAGTGGTATGGTTATTCCTTACAGATTACATAAACGACTGTCATCCTAACTAATGTTTCTTGGATTTTTAGATTTATTTTTGTTCTTCTATTAGCTGTCTTTTTAGTAGAAGTTGATGGGCGTGTTCTCCAGGACATTTGTGTGTTAATACATACAGTAGTGTTTTAGTAATAGTAGCCTTTTTGTTCACCTTGCGAGCTGAACAGTTTGCAGCTGGTGGACTGTATTATCAGTAATATTATGTTGTATTACTATTTGGCATTGCTTTCTGACTAGTCCACTAATCTGAAGCCCAGTGCATGAACAGTGACTATAATTTGTCTCTGCACTGGGACACCAGTGTATCTCCACCAGTAAAGTATTTATAATACCAGTCAATTTAAGTTACAAGTATGATGTTGCGTATGTTGTGTATCACCAAAGAGTAAAATGTCATTGTAGTTATTTTCATGACCTGTTTCTCCTGACCAAACCAAATTTCATAAGGCAGAACTATAACCATTGCTTGACATCACATCCTTTGGAGAAATGAACACATACTGAATGATTATCCGCTTTCACACCGCAATCTTACAGACTGGAAGCTATGTGTCCAACAAAGCAATTGCAATTCAGCAGAATTGTGTCTTATATCAAGAAAGCAATCTACAAATGTAATTCAAGGGGTTTTTGCCTTCAATCAACAGGTCTTATTTGATGAAAAGGTACTAAGTATAATGTACAGAAGGAAGGAAGCTAAGGACACTGCAAAAGAACGTAAAAGAAAAACTCATTACAAATAAAGGATGGCATAAAGAAAGAAATAAAACCTAGTAAATTGAATGGAATGAAATGAAATAGAAGAGAAGATAGAAATTGCCTCCAAACAGCAAATGACATAAGTAATAAACAACAGGGCACTGGATAGCAGCACAATTCAAAACCATTGCGGTCAGAATGCAGAACATGTGATAAAAAAGTAACAACGTGATGTTAACATCACAGACTGGCTCATTATTAGGTGATGTCATGACGTCATCTTATTAGCATAAAATTCAGAGATTTGACCTCAAAAATGTCAAATAAATGAATAAGCTGACTCTAAACAAGCTAGTAATGATAAATAAAAGAACTAACTTCAATGAATCTGTGGCTTTGAAAGCAAAGAAAGTTTCACATTTTAAAAGAGCAATTGACCAAATTACAAGGTGGTGGAAATCAATTTGTGTCGGCACCTTAAATTACCAATTTCCTTGTTGACCCAATTTGTCTGGAACTACTTTCTGTTTCTCTGCCTTTATTTAAATTCCAAAACCAAATCAAACCATTTAAATAACAGTGAAAGATTGATAATAGCCTTGAGAATATATTCGGAATAGCATTTCTATGCAGTCAAAGAAATGATAGAAGAATAACTTAAAACAGTGGCACAAAAAATGGAACACATTCCGACTAACATTTTTTCACTGTTAACGTCAAAAATTGTCATCTTGTTCTAGGTTAAAGATATAAGCAAGCTAGAGACAATTTAAACTATTTTGGGCTTATATTCTTAAGCTGATGCAATGTCTTATTAGATTATCACCAGAAATGAGATTTCCTCATCATGAATATAAATCCCATTTCCAGCTTGCTATCAGCTACTTGCGCCCCTTGTCATGCAATGTCCACTTAATTTTACAATGATGAGTACGTTATTGTACGAATAGATTGCTTGGCGTGAAGTGCTACTTCTCTACCTGGTGAGTTTCTTGAAGGTTTTTGTTCCCCGATAAAACAAGACTACATTTATTGATGAGAAATAACAGTAAAAATCTAATCATATTAGTATTTTATACGCTGGCCTTGTTCAATTGCTTTGCATTGACTTTATCCAATATTTTTCATTTTTACTCAATTGATTATTATTGCACATGAACTTGGGTAGTCCATCACGCTACCCTCTATGATATCATGAATTCACCACCCCATCATTTTGGCTTCCTGATGTGTTTCATGTAAGAACAAAACTGCAGTTCCAATTGCTCATGAGAGTTCCAGAAACAGAACGGGCAAAGTGTTATTTCTGTTGCTCCAAATTAAAAGTAATTTGTTGGGAAAATGAACCTCAAATTCACAATAAATCTTTTATATCTGTGTGATTATCCATCAGCTGTGTTAATAAAAGTACTGTTTCAGCGATAAGATAAGGTAAATTCAACTATTGCATGTGCTTCCTTGATTGACCGTCCAGACAGTTTGATGGAGAGATACCTACAAATCTTCATTAGTTGTTCATTTGCAAGTTACCTAAATTAAAAGGACCAGCTCTACCATCCTACTTGATCTCAGTTTATTGCTAAAAGAAATCTGCTTTCTTTCCTCGTAGCTTTTACCGAAGTAGATTTACAGGACATTTTGTAGACTAGGCGAACGGTTGTTTACAGACTCTTGTGTGTCAATGTTTGATATGCTGTACGATTACGAGAATTTCTTGGTCAACATTTCACTAAATCGATTTTGGCTTCGACCACAAAATATAAATTTGGTTCTTTTGTAAATTCTTTTGTGATAAGAGACATAGAATTAAACATTAACGTGTCCACAAAAGTTAAAGTACAATTTCATGTAAAACTTCCAAAACGTTTTACTCACTTTTTTGGATCATTGTAATGGCTAAACCTCACTGGCTTCATCCCAAAAAGTGTCCGCATGTGGTGTCTTTACTAAGCAAAGTGAACGCTATGAGATTAGTTTGCTAAATCCCGAACCCTCATCCATCTTCATTTAGTCTCCTTTTAAAGGTAATTAAAGATGCACCAATAAACCCTGTCTTTTCGTTTTAATATTTTGAGCGGTTGATATTTCTGCACGTCAAAGATGATAAAGACAGATTCTGAGATCTACCATATCAGCTTAACAACAAATGTCTCCATGCTGATTTGCTTGAAAAACATGCCGAATTTATATCTAGTCATGCAAAGTTTTGCGCTACCGCAAGTATTACCCCATTTAAAATAGTTAATGGAGATGATTGTTATCTGTCATTCAAATAATGCGTGCTAAGTGCATCTATAATTTAGAGAATATGTCGCTTCAAATTAACATTTTACACTTCATTTCAGATAAAGTAAAACATAACTGACATCATCATTTAGAAATCCAAAAATGACGTTGCGTCGTTGACCCAATTGCTGGTACGTGCAAAATGACGTCATGGCAGCATTCTGTGTAACTAAATTCCAACCAACGACTGCAGCTTAAAGTAGGCCTAATTATCATAAACTGCCAAAAGCTCATCTTCACCCTGTCCCAAGATGTTAAGATCCCCCCCGACTCAACAACTAATCTGACTTTACCGAGCCGGCAATAACAAGTTTAATATTCCAAACAAGAAATATCTGATGATTTCAGCATTTGAGTTGAAATTGAAATAAAAAAGTTGATTACACCCCTTTGTGAGCATAGATACTTTCCGAAAAGAATTCACGCGGATCTAATGAAATGTCTGAAATATATAAATGGTATTCATTAGTACCTGCATAGATATGTTGTCAACAGTATTGTATTATAAAGAAAAGACCTCTGAAAAGAAAGAAGTCGTATCAAATTGTAAATTCACACTCTGAAAATGAAATTACTGCATGAATTGTAAAGGTTAGTGTCATGTACTTATCAGAAGCATGCAATGTTCTATTTCTAAATTCAAAAACGGTTAGACCAGAAATAATATTTCACCGCAGTTGTCACCTTTGTAGTCTTGCGTTTTGGGGCTCGTTCACACTGTACGGACTTTTCTCGAATTATAATGGGCCACATAGGAGTTGAGCAATTGCTTAGTGTGAACACTTCCATTGAATATTGTACAACCCATTTGTTGCGATATAAAGAATGGCAGTCGCAATCAGAAAAAAACGCACAGTGTGAATGGGTTTCTACAACTAGCTACATATCATATTTTACCTACATCAAGCTTCTTACAAAAAGTCCCAGTTTCCTGTCATTATTTGGACTTGCACACGGTCAATTTGATCTATGCATTTCCTTATTGCTACTTTATTCTAAAAAGTAAGAAAGAGAAGTGCTGAATTAACATACCGAGGCAGGTACCACGATCTCCGTAATATCCATATCCGCACTGACACCGGTAAGAGCCCACCTCGTTCTGACACGTGGCTGTGGAAGGGCAACTGTGCTGCCCTGTCTGGCATTCATCAATGTCTATATAGAGAAAAAACGGTACATTTTAGAATATTACTTTTGAAAACAAAAGTAGGAAGAGAAGAAAGCATGGTTTTTCAATCTGCTGGAGGCGGGATTGTATGCTTAATTCCAAAAGGACCTTTTTGCACCAGTTACATTCGAATATTCAATCCTTTACATCTGGCGTGTTGGATTTTCTACGACACATGGTACCAAAAAAGGGAAAGTCTCCCCGCCAGCTGATTCTCAAAATATAACCACAGATGACCTTAAACTGCCCCTGAAAATCGATTGCATAGTTCATAGTGGAAGAATTTCTTGAACAAAAGGCAACACATCTGATGGAACGGACATTCTTGTACAGCTGTTGGAGTCCCAAATTACCCTATTGTTGTAGAAGCAATGCTAACAATTTACAGTAGACTTTAATGGGAAATAAAAATGCCCTGTAACAGTAGAAAACGATAGGTTGCAATACTCTGACTTCAAAATACTTTATACGTTTTAGGGTCACTGACACAGAATGACTTATATCCATTATCTCAACTAAAACGAACATACTATATGCTCAATGACAATCGGGAATCTCTTACTTAATATAAAATAATTCACAATCCGGAGTTGCATTTATCAGACTGAAGGTACTGCTTTGATGTATTACTCATGAGGAAAACTCGTTCTGAATTGGAAGCTTATTGTAAGGCTGGTCTCATATACCGTTTCCTTTTGTTATTGGACAAAACAAATGATACAGGTCTCCGGCTCGGGGTCTTTTTATAGCTATGATCTATTGCTATCGCAGGAAATGGAAAGCTGCTTTGTTGTCGAGTAAAATAAAACTTATGTGTCTTGTAAAAGAAAATTTCTTCTGCCTGGTCATTTGATTTTAAGGTCGTTTTAAATTGTCAGTGGGACTAAGGGTTTAGATTATGAACATGATTGAAACTGACTTCAAACTAGAGTGCTATTTCAAGAAGACACTTTTACCTTAAAATGTATGTTTCTATTTATGACTCAATGCAAACATAGCATAGTTAATTTTTACAGGATTATTGATTTCTCCATTGTAGTCATAACTGAAAGGAACCAGTTAAATGTTGACCCTGTTGAATACAATTTTAAGCCATAAATCAGTCTACTTGTATTCAAAAATATAGGTTTGAAGATAACTTTATAACAGGTCAATGGCTCTCCTAATTTTACGTTCACATAATAACTTTTGAGAAGTCAAACCTAATGTTAACACCCAAACATAAGGTTGGTGTCAAACAGAAATATAGCATAAGCATTAGTGAAATACCACCCAGTAACCTAACATAAAATGTGTGACGTCGTGATACTCTGTCGATGTTTTTCTTCGTAATTTAGTAGAGAAGAAAGTCACGAAAGAGACACCTGATTGATTTCTCATGTTTTTGAAATATATTCCAATCTAAAGCACTCAATTACTAGCTTCTGCGTTGTCAGCCAGAATGCTAATCTTCTATTGTGAGTGTATAGGGACCTACCCAAGGGTTCTCATATCTTAGCACAAATTACTTTGGGTTTTGGGATAGCTGATAAAGTGCAGTTGCTGAATTGTTTTCGGGCACTTCATTGAGGATGAGAAGATCCCTGGAGATTAACCTATTGATATGTCTACTACAGCAACACAAAAACTCGTTTTGCCTGAGGAAAATCATAGTCTAGATGATTTTGGCATGTACAAATAATGTCTGTAACGGAAAGAACAAAGTACGTTGTTAAACTGACATTTACGTTTAATCCATGATTCTTTAATTGGTTACAATGCATAAACATCATTTTAATAAGTTTAATATCATAAGTTTTGATTTCACCTTTTATTTAATTTAATTTGTTTTAAGGTAGAAGCAAATACCGCGGTTTCTCGTCATAGCCATGGGATAAAAGACATTATCATACAACACTTTTGAAATTCAAATTGAATAAAACCTACATGCTTTGTTCTTCAAACAGACTTCATTAGTTACATTGTCTTTTGAAAACAGACTACATTCCAGAAATTTGAGGAAAGTTCATATTACATTACCAGACGTCTCCTTTATATTTGCAACATCACTTTGATAGAGTGACATTTTGTTCCATAAGAACTTTCAGAGCCTATCAGAGCTGAAAGGTAGTCATTTAGCTAGTGTCAGCCCCTGTCTGTTGTTTGACTGAAACCGATGTCACTTCAGAAACCATGATGCAATGAACTATGAACTTCATCCTATGAATAAATAATATCCATCAAAATGTAAAACTGATGTCGGGCCGGTTGATTAGCCGAATCACTGATCCTTCTTTCAATAAATCTCTACGTTTTGTCACAGATGAATCATACTTCGAACAATGCTAATCAGTCTGTCGCCCATCAGTGATATGCTCATACCTAGATGTACGTAGCCATAAAGTTTGGATACAACATGCGAAAAAATCCGAAACGAAACCTCAATATTTAAATCTAGGAAATGGTTGGAACTTTTTTCCAACATCGTAGCATCTCACTACAATGCTTAAAGTTAAAAGGAATGAAGACATTTTATCCTCAAATGCTAATTTAACACATTGGGCAACCAGCACTAAAAGCTGGCAAAATCAGAGCGAAAATTACTTTGAGTTTTGAGCTATCTCACACTTATGCAAGTCGCCTGGTATCATTGGAGTTTAAGACTAGAATTGCCACCCTATAGACACTCATAAACTGTGGTCTTTATTGCCAAATAAATATGTAAAGTTTTGAATAAAGTGTATGATGGACCAACAATATTTTAATTCACTTTGAGATCCTTTGGAAAAGGTCAAGAGAGGAGACCAATAGATCATTCAGTCTATGCAAAGACATTTGCATTTTTCTTCCACAAAGGATTTACCAAAGATATTTCCCATTGTGAAACCTAATGTAGCTGCATAAAGAAAGAGAAATTCCTTCACTGCAATAGCGTATGAAAGAACTTACAGGAAATCAAATTCATTTCAGATTCTCCTTGATTGTTCAGCTTTTGTAAATAGTCTTTTATTGTGGAAACATGTGAAATCAACGTGGTGTAACTTGATCTTATGTAACAGTTGCCTCTGCATTGTAATCCCGTCAAGAGTTCTTCAGAACGAAGAGCTGACAACAACCATAGGAATATTCATAAGCACACAGAGAGAGCTTGCAATGCATATTGCTGACGTGGTTATCTTTATTTATCTACACCAAACCGACAAAATGATCTCGGACTCAATTTGCATTTTATTTTACTTATGTTTCATGGGACAGTTGATCATTTAAACTTTTAACTAAATGTTCTCACTGAATTCAGCAAATTCAGTGACAAAAATAATATTATTTTAAAAAGAGGATTGCTGTGCTTAAACCTGCTATCTCTTTTCTACAATCCAATACTCTACCTCAGCACCACTTTGACACTAATTCATGCTTCAGTGACTTGTCTGATTCCCTGAATTCGTGGAATTCACTGAAAGTTCCGTTCCATTTAGAAGAAACTCCATTCAACTGTTACTGCAGACTGTTTCCATAAGACTTGGAAACATGTGGTACTTTTTTCAGATTCTTAATATTTTGGCTAATTTGTTGTCAAGCGAACCTGAACAATCTTTATGTTTTTTAACTTCTGTCATTATTATTTTTCCAGCATCTGTCATTTCCACGATGGAAACATTAAAATACCTGTACAGATACTTCGCCATTTTTTGCTGAGACTCAGTTTGAACACTTTACTTTTCATTCAAAGTGTTAGCAGTACTTTGCATTTAGAATTAAATTTCCCATTCATGACTAGAGCTTTTTTACTTGTAGAAAGAAGGCCTTGCCTGACTTACTATCATATGCGTGTATTGTTTGGCCTGTGGCCAATAAAACAGAGATCCACTGAAAAGTTTCAGACCATTGTGACTACAGAATTCATCGAATTGAGACGGTCACACGAGATATATCTGAATATATGCATTGTATAATAAAAGCCTAAATCCTTTCGAACTATAGTCAGTGCATTCAGTATTGAATAGAGATGGGTGTTATTTGCATTAAAAAGGTCATAATATTCAGTGGTCCTTTCTCCAGAGTGATCAATGGTTTTCTTTGAAGGTTGAATAAGAGCGAACGTTTCCGGTGCTGTCTAGATCAAGAGACCTAAAGTTTTAAACTTCTAAGATAATAAAACACATTCTAACACGCCAGGGCAGTCTCCGATGTCTCAGACCAAGATTTTTTATGCATTGTGTCCGAGTCCACCCAAATGCCTTCTTTGAATCCACCAGGTGTAGGTCTGGGTACAGGTCTGGGTTAGTCCACAATTCAAAATCGCAGCCTCCATAACGCATTTTAAAGCAAGAAATTTACAATTTATAACAGTTTTTTCATTAGAAAGGTATGTTGAAATAAGAACCATCACCTAATAATTTGTCTGGGTGGTCTCAGACTTCAGACAATCCGCCTACATGGTGATAGTTCCTTAAACAAAACAAGGGGTAGTAAAAACATACCTCATCCGTATGTTTAAATCAACAATTGACAGCAATACGTTGCATTTGTCTCCTTTTTATGATTCTGAAGAAAGTTTAAAATTCTTACCACTGCAGAGACCATTGGTTAAAGCGTAACCTCTCTGACAGATACATTGGTTTGTGGCTGCATCACAACCTGCTAGGTTCTGTATGTATGCGTGTGAGCATTTCTCCTTGGCAGAACAGGGCATATTACTGGTGTAGCTTGCGTCATCTACATCTAAAATAGAATGGAAGAAAATCATGATAAAATATTCGCATCAGAAAATTATTTTCATTTTTTTCTGTGGCATACCTGGAAAAGTTATTGAAATTAAATACCCGAATCGCTGTCTCGTAAATCAAAAGTATTTTCCCGCAATAAATGAGTCAACTTTTAATGTTTCCTACACAACAATGGATGTGTCAAATGAAACTCTTTTGATTTTTTTACATTCAGCAATGTGTTACTACCTGTCAATTACAAAAAAGTGTTCATAGTGACTGTGGTAAATATACTTTACTTCCATATTAGGAAAAATGGAGAATTAATCATCAGTCTTCAATCTTACTTTCATCGTCCTAACACTTTTGAGCAACTCAGTAATGACTGATTAACATTTAATGATGTTATGGAAGCTTCATAATTGATTTATCAGTCTTGGTTGAGCTATATATCCATTAGCACATGGCAATAACCATAGGTGTATTGTGACCATAAATCACAACTAATGAATCATGATGGATATTAAATGGTACAAAACATGACACCGGCCAGAAGGGTTTTAAGCTCCGTAGAGTAAATAAGCGAACTCAATCTCAATTGGCTGAAAAAATTTAGCATTAGGGATGTGACACTGTCTCTCTCTGCTCCTAATTCTTTCACATCAGGACTTGGTCAGACACTGAATTTCTTCGAGAGTTTGTTACTGGGATGGTGGCTAATTACTTATATGTCAGATTTACTTTACATTGGTATTCTGCAAATGGGCTTCTCGTTGTGTTTTGATAAATTCCAGGTTCGCATCATTTGATAGGTTCGGTTACACTGGA
>JBCAUG010367816.1:0-16709 GCA_038406175.1 Haplosyllis leylae
GAAAGACTAGCATTACAGATATCTATGATCCAACCTATTTATTCAGGGTCCTAGTCAGAGTACACATCAGAAATGCCTTATTACTGCAGGGAAATACTGACTCCTTTGTTTCTTGAATCCATTGCACTTATTTTTCTCGGTTACACAACATTACCTGGTGCACACAGCCAGTGCTGTGCAATTGCACCTTTACTCTTTGAGGTACCTCTACCCAGAACATTATCATCCTGACCTATTGTTCAGCACCAGGTGAGTCAGATCTTGCATGAATATGGGTAATGTAACTGCTTAGACACAAGATCAAAGAAAATGCACCCTAGGGCACATCTGTGGGAGCTATTCCTGGAATATAATCTTAGTGGAGATTATACAATTAACACCCACTCTAAGTCCTAATATACTAAACAGTCAACCAAGGAGGGGGGTCTTCCTCCCTTAAAACTACTTAACCATTTCAAACTTGGGACTAAGAACTGCACACCTCTAGAAGGGTCAGGAATTCCCCCAAGATCCAGTAGCTTGTTTTTAAGTTACTTACTTCTCTACCCAGTGTAGGTTGAAGACAGTCTGTCCTGAAGGGGTGACTCTACAACTCACAAAGGAAGCCAAATACATGCGCAGTCCATCTCCTCTCCTCAGTTTTCACAATGCCATAACCTCAACCTGTTACACTACTCATCCTGGAATACCTTTAATAGAATTATATACTTGAGTCATTTTGAAAATTCCTGAAATTATTTAGAGCTCTAATCCTGGAATAATGGACCAAGTGTGTAGGAACAATGCAGCATCCCCCAAATTGCTGAAATAGCAAGGTTTTACTTCGTGGTATTGTGCATATAGAAGACGTAGATTATTGTTGAAACGAACACTTTAAGTTTGTCTATTTTGATTTAAAATAATCCGAAGTTTACTTTATGAATAATACAAAAATAACTAAAAAAAACCAACAACATTAAAACAAAAAACCCACATTTTCTGGAAAATCCTCGAATTTTTTCTATCCTGAAAATTGAGAAGTCTGAATTGTTGTGAAGCTATTCCAGTGAACTGGATATTTTGTTTCATGTGAGAACGTTTACGGATGAAATACACATCTACATCTCTGTCACAACCCGTCTTGATCGTTCATTTGATTTTTTCAGATGGTCCCCCCGTCAATAGGTCAGCAGTTACAGGACGGTTTGAGTAACATGAAACTAGATAATGACATATTTGCGGAGGATGGAGTCTTCAACAGCCCCTGGATGGACGATCTGGACAGTAGTTACAAACCACCCCATCCCCTAGATCAAAGTTCTTCCAGTGATAAATTTGGGCTGAACAGGTTCGGATAATTTTGGTTTTTGCGGAATGCTAATTCTCAACTTGAAAATGTGGACTTGTGTAATTGTAATATGTTCAATTTCGTGCACTTTTGTCATAATTTTTGTGTCATTTAGTGGGAGCCTATTCAGAAGAAAATCCCGGTTTCATTAGCAACCTAATATGAGCGGTTAGACGTAACCACGAGAGATCTTTTGTCGATTTTTAGTTCACAGGCGAGTAATGGCTTTGGTTTACTTGACGATTTGGTGTCTAAGATAGTAGACGAAGATCAGTCGATGTTAGGATACGCCAACGGCAGCCTTTCCTCCGACAGTAGCCATGAATCCAGAGCAAACTCTGACATGTTTGCCTATGATAGGTGAGTGATATTTTCTGCCTTAGTAAGTTTTCTGACCCAATTTCCTATTTTTTTCAGGGAAAGCTTTAGAAAAAAGTACAACAAAAGCAAACTTTGACATTCAGAGCTACTGTCAAACAAATTACTTTCTTGAATGGGGTCAAGATGTTTACTCCTCGAAAGGAAACTGTCCACCATACTACCAAAAATATGGGAGGGGGCGGCGGAATTTTCATTATGACCCCGGTGGTATGGTAGAACTTTGACGTTGTTTTCTCTTTATTAACAACACTTCAATATAGCAGCCAGGAGAACGGTAAACTTGACAAATGTAGGACACTTTTTTTAACCTTGTTGTATTTGTATGTATCCAACATTTTTGAAATTGAAACTATCTGGGTGTAGTATACCAAGTATGAAGTGTCCAAGTCCGAGCCAGTCGAAATTTATTGGACAAAAATTCCATATTTAAGTTCATTGGATGTTCTGTGAACTATTTATATTGGCATTGCAGTCCAAGTAACAATGCGTTTGGCGGATTCTGGTCGTCGGCTTTCGAAAATTCACCATCAACGAACAAACCAACTGTGAGCCAAGACCATTCGTTTGTGTACGGAGGTGGGAATATTGACAGTCACACTGGAAACTCCAGCGATTGCTCGTGGAATGCAAGCCATGAACCAACAAGTGGTAGCACTGCAGGTAAGTCCAGCACCTGTTAATAAAGATAATTGTTTTAATTTTATGTTGCTGTGACAAGTTCCGTTAATTCCGCAGTAACAGCAAGCTATAATAGAATGGACATTCTGTACGTAGGTATGTTGAATGATCAGACCTTATTGGAGAATCTGTTTGGACATGCCAACTCCAGAGACATTCCTTCCCTTGGTGCGGACGCCTCACTCAGCCTGCGTGACAGGGTGCGCATGGCAAAGGATATGCATCAGACAAATTATCCATTTGGTACAGGTATGTAATGGTTACATTACTCTGTCTCAAAAACTCTACAAAATCAATCAAAATGTAATCTGTAATTTATTGAATCTCATTTTGCAATATTGTGACATAGGTTACCGCACCAAGACTGACACTCATGGACTGAATGGCGTCAACAGTGAAGCAACTACTATACGAGGTAGAGGCGAATATGGTAGTAACGGTGAAGGTCACATGAAATTTGGCAGTAACAAGCCAGGTGGATCACAGATGTTTGGAGATTTGGTGGTGGATGGCAATAACAGTCGAGATGTGAATGCCACGTTTCCTACTTCGTCCAACTATGGCAGAGGCAGTCAGTACCAGCAGCAGCCTGGTGGCATTTACTCTGGTTCTCAACAGAGTACAGCGAGCAACAATGGCATGCGTGCTGGTAGTCAAAATTCATCAGACATGTCTCAGTTCAATTACGACAGATCTTACTCTTCAATGGACTCTCAGTGTCAGATCACTGCTCAAGCTCAACTGATTGAAGCCTTAGCAATACAAAGTTTGCAAGATTCACCACTGAGCAAGGAATTGTCACAAGCGTTGGCCACACACCTTACTGCACAGCTTGGAAATAGTAATGCAGAGTTGCTGGCTGCAAAAGGTAAAGTCTTGGAGACGATGGCACTGCTAGAGAAGGCTCAACAGCATGCAGCAAAGTTAAACAGCAGCAACGTCGTAGCTTCTCCTTCCGCTTCTTCCACAAGTGTCAGCACTCACAGCCCTAACCAAGCATACATGCAGCCAATCAAGGTAAATACTCAACATGAGCAGCAGATAGGACCACCGACGAGTAATGCCCACAGCGTACCATGGTCTGGACCAAGCACACCAAACTCGATGGTAGATTCCAGTAACTCATCGGTTTACGAAAGTCATCATAATCTATCTGCCAAGGCAGCAAATGCACATCTGAAGCTTCTGCAACAGAAAGGCTTTCCGCAACGTCTCGCAGCACAGTCGCCGGTTCCAGGCTATTTAACCGGCAAACAAACTGCTGGTTTAGCAAGAAACGGATTTCGTCATCCATTTTTGGCACAACAGCAACAGCACTTTCACAAACAACGTCACACAAGTGAAAGTAGTTCCGACAGTATGGTGCAAGGATCAGCATCACCTCTGGATTCTCGTAACTCACACACCAACATGACCACCCCCGATCCCCAAGCCATAGACCGCACCTCCGTACCTCCGCATCTGAGAGATCTTTCTCTCCCACCCAGGTTGGTGAATTTTCAGTTTAGTTTATGCTTTATTTTTTTCCAGGGTGCTGAAATACCATGACATGCTTACCCGTGAATATGTATTTTTCCAGGCCACAAATGATTGAAGACATGATTCCACCGGAGTACATGGGGATGTTCCCTCCACCCCCACTGCCAGGACATCCGTTCAAATTTCCACCAAACTTCCCACCGCACATACAAGACCCACCGTCTGAAGGACTAGAATTCTTTCCAGCCTTTGACCCTTACGTACATGGACGACTGCCACCTGCCTTTTTCAGAGCCAATCACGAGATGCTTTTGGATATGTTGCCTCCGCACTTTTTCCATGGACTTCCTCCCTTCTTTCAAGGATTCCGACCCCCACGGTGAGTCTGTTTCACAGTACCGAATACGTGATGAGCATAAGTGAAAAGTCTCTTGCCACTTGTGACGTGTGACTATTATCCGAAACTTCAGTATAATTTTTTTCACGTACAGGCGAACTGGGCCTTCAAATGAGTTACACATTCGCCTTGAAGAGTGCTATGACCAGTTTAAGAATTTGGAAAAAGAACGTAAAAAGGTATGATTTTATCTAAATTCAAAGCAGAAGTATTATTACTCAGTCATGGGTGACGAAAGTATATATTTTGGGTAACAAGGGACGTGAAGCATAATTTGATTTGGACATAATACAGTCAGTGATTTCATCCTTTGACCAAACTGCACAAATACTACGACGAAAAGTAAGCCAAATTCATGACAAATGGCATGGCAAGGCAAGCAATCCGTCTGAGAAGCGCTCTGTGTAAAAGGAAATGTTGATCCTCTTGATGTGGGATAATTTTGTCTCGGGGGAACTTTCAGAGCACTATCATCTTCCATCCAAGAAGACATTGATTTTTCTTCCTTTTTATCTGCTGTTGAAAGGGGTTAAAGAACGCGTGCTCTTGATCGTGTAAAAAGTGGTGCATATTTGTAGTCTGTTCCGCAAATACTAAACTGAAGAAAAGAGGCTATTGATTTGTAAGATTCTGCTTCATTGCTTGCAATAACCGTTTGTTGGTCTGACGGTACATCTTTTTGAAGTAAAAAGTGATGACGATTTATGTTGGATTTCTTGTATTGAAGATCTAATTTGCCATTCATTTGGTACTTTACAACAAGACAAATTTTATTTGCTGTTTTTGTAATGAAATAAACGCTTCTGGATTCGAACATACCAATTGAACATTGTCACACCGAAACGGTTACAGGCAGCAATTCACTTCCCAATTGACTAACTTGATTATTAGTTTGAAAATTGAGGACTAAAAGTAGCGAGGGAGAAAATTATTACTAGAACACAGATCCTTAACCAATAGATACATCCTGCTAATGGTAAAAAGAGTTGTCACGGTCATCGTATCGAAAACTTTTACAAGCACACAGAAATATGTTTTTTTCTACAGTAATACTGACGGTAAATTTAGTGAAGAACAAGTTTTCAACTCGACTAGAGGAGACTGACTGGGTCTTTTGAGCACTGCATTGCCTAATAAATTTCAGTGGATTGACGCTTGTAAACATGATCTGTCAGAATTTTCGAAATGTGAAATGTTGAATGAAAGGCATTCGAGCCCATATCATTGTTGCCCAACGTGAAACGTTGAAAGCTGGAGCATGTTTGATAGTCGTCTTTGTAAGCGCTTTGATTGGGACACAGTTCGCCAGTCTGACTAAAGTGTGAACCGAATTCAAAAAGAAATCTGAGCGCTCCTCTGGACTCTGGATACCACTACCATTTCTTGTCCATACTACTTCACGTGTTAGGTCACAACTGTATCATCTGATTGTATCTACCTGGGTGCATTTAGGTGACCAGGGTTCATTCACTTCTTGGGGTCACCATTTCTGAACAGATAATGACCTATCATTGTATATCAAATCTTATCTAAACATAGGTGTTAGAACTTCAACAGAAAGGCAAGTTTACTGGTAAATGGGAACTTCCATCCCATTTATTGATGTACATCTGGTTATTCATGCTCATGTACAGAGTCAATACCCACTATTATTCAGTGCAACTCATTATACTGATCTGCGCAGATTCCAATGTCCAGATCACAATATTGTTAATTAATTTTTTTCAGACTTTGGAAAACACGGATTAATTGACAATTGAATGCGCCCGGAGAAATTATTTCACAAACGTGTTGCATTTGTTTCTGGTTGTCACGACGCATTAACATCTTAGTGGCATTTCTTCTGTTGATCTATAATTCTGATGTTGCTGTGTACGCCCCAATTTTACAACCAGTTGCGCTCTTTTTTGTATCGTACCCTGATACAATTTTTACGGCAGAGGATAACGCGAGCCATTGTCAGATGGGTTAACCGTGTTGAAATATGGTTGTTTAGAAAATCGCAAAATTTATTTATCACCTGGAAAGGTTGGGTGAAGTGTTTCCGTCGATTCCAAAGGATTTTTTACCCTGCAGACTAAAATCACTGCCAAGTTGTGAACCTTACCACATCGCGGGTGTTTATATGGACCCCAGTGAATTCTCATGCAAAATTATCCGTACGTAAGCAACGTATGCATGTCTAGTTTCATGTCATTAGGACCTCTAAGTTTTGTTTTGTTTGCTTTGTAATTTCAGACCGAGGCAGAGCTCGCAAGACAAAATCCGGGTAAAAAGATTTCAAGTGCAAATAACATTGTGATCCCTAGGCTGCCATCAAATCCATCCAGAGTTGATCGGCTGGTTGTAGAATCTCTTAGAGAGCATGCCAGGGTAAGTATATTGCATACTAAACAATTGATATCAAATGTATGGAAAGAAATCGTACTCCATGTGAATATTAGTGCTCATCTAATTTACAAATTCCCGTATGCTTGTAGTAACTTGTTACTGTTCGATATTAGGTCCTGACGTTGATGCAGAAGATGGAGAAACTTCGTAATGAGAATCTCCATGCCAATATACATTCAGCAATGGAGACATGGATGGAAGGAATTCGCAAGGTTCAGGCGAGACGTAAAGAAGAGATTGTCAATGCAACAAATAGGCATCGCAATGGTGGACCACGTTTCCAGGAGGAAAAGGGTATTTTTTTAACATATTTTGTGTACAACAGTAATTCATGAATTAGTGTAAAGCCATTAATGTTTTGTCCTGAAGACGCCTTCATTTCCAGTAGCTATTGAAAACAACATCGTTTCAAGGCAACAGCTTATTAAAAATGTTTAGTAAGTAAGACCGGACACGTAGTTATAATTGAAATAATAATCATCTTTGAGATGGATTTCTGGTTATTTTCTTGCAGATGTGCTTGCGCTTGCTGCTAGCATAGGAGAACTAACCATTCACACCAGAAAAGCTCGCACTGCAATGTGGTGTGCGTTGCAGATGTCAGGCAAGGACGTACCGCAATTGCGAATGCTTAGTGCATCGAGTGGTATACCCCAGCCGTCTCTCGGGCCAAAACCGAATGCATCTGCCGCAGAGACCAGCACTATGGAGACTGCAACAAGTGGTGACTCGAAAGCAGTGGGCAGCAACGACAGTAACAACAATACAACCAAGTCATCTACTTGAATTATCAAGTTTCAAGGTGGCATAACAGGGTAACAATGAAAAAAAATATGAAAGAACTTACTTGACGGTCACAAATTTGATTTAAATGTCTGTGCTTGTATCCCTCGTGCTAAATGTAATTAACTCGTGTGTAAGCTAAGTATCAACACAAAACGTGTGTGGCTGGTGTCACTTCAGATATTACAGGGTTGTATTAAACTGTTGCTGTTCACGAACATAGGAACAAAAAGTGGTACAATTGTTAATGACAGATTTTTCAGTGTCACTTAGAATAGGCAGTACAATTGCAGTAACTGTAAAATTGTAGTACTAATATTGGATAACCATATCTACTTTGTATACTGTCCTCAGTAACTTTGGGTGATATTACACACAGTATGTGATTACCGTAGACTAGTAAAACTGGTTTATAAGGATATACGTGATGGCTTGGGTGAATTTCACAATTAACTTATTGTCCCCAGCCTCATCGCACATATTTTGTGCTTAATAACCGTTTCTTTCTATTCATATCTACAGAACAAAGAGATTTTGTATTATTATTCGGCAATACCCTTGCCTTGATCTTAAAAATGAAATTTGAAAATGCGCAAACCAAAATGAATCAACTGGAAATTATTGTGCATGACATTTGTCACGATCAGTTGTATTTTATACAGCTGTAGAAAATGGTAAAAAGTACTCTTAATTTGAACTATTTATTGTATATTTATTGCTTGAACAACACGACTAACTTATTGACAAAAATCTTTGTAAATATGATGATTGAAGGCGAATATTTATCTTATTTATTCATTACAAGACAACGCAGACAACTGATCTAAAAAATGCAAGCACGTAATTGTTGAATATCAGCTTCATTGAACAGGCATTATTTGGGTTTATCTTGGAAATATTGTGATAAGTGTACATCCATTTAATCATTTTCAAATTTGGTAGTACCTCATAGTGTCCAATGTTTGCCAGTAAATAATTGGACTGTTGGATGTCGTTTGTTGCTGTAGTAACAAATAATATCGTTTTCGACTAGCTTAGTTTGTTGATTGATTTAACAGCAATGCTTAGTTTTCCCTCAGTTTGAATCTTGTTACAATCCTATATTGTTAATGATACTACAATATTTGCACTTCAGAAGTCTTCAGATAACAGTATTTTTCGGTTTGATAGTCGGTCTAGAAATTTGAAACTGCAAATTTCCAGAAACTAAAACAATATTTTGTTTGCCGATATTTTGCTCGATGAGGTGAATTATCAAATATATTCATTCTTCTGAAGGGTGTATTTTGCATATTTTGTCGATACATTGATGTTTAATATTTTGTTACAGTTGATTATGTTGCAATAGCAAATGTTTTCCAATAACATTGTTAACTAGTGGTGTTGATTAGTTTGATATTGAAATGTAATTTGACACATTTTGCTGGTATAGTTATGTATTTTATATGTTTCAGATTTTCCATACATATCAATACAATGTCATAAACTTTATATCAGAATGAAGTAGTTTATATGAATATCCTGCAGTGAAATGAACGTAGCTTTAGGTGATACTGGCCACTTGTAAGGCCCTTTGCTAAAACATAGTAGAAGGAAACTAGAAACAAATTAATCGATCGAGCTCTTTGTAAAAAGTAAATATTCGTAACGCATTAGAATATCTATTCAGTTTACAAAAGAAGTAGGTGCTCTACGAGCGGTCAGTAATATCCACACAACGATTCCATGATAGTGCACCACAATTGATCAATAGATATGGGTTGTACTATGCTAGGTAGAACTCTACCTCATAGTACAATGCCGCTATGCATAGTTTGGCAGTGTAGTGCAAATTAATCTCGATATTAGTTCATGTCAATGACAGATGATGTTAACTAGTCAATATAAGCTCTATGTGTAAATCTATGACAGACGTATGCTGTATATTTTACTTGTATTTATTACATAATCTATGTAGCTGCTTACTGCTTCTTGAAGCAAATCATGAGTGAGACTTCCTTCCAATTTTGTAGAAGGAGTTATCTTGAAGGCAGTTCTAGCTACGGTGGAAAGTTCGACTGGTAACTAATGAAATTAGTCGGAAGAAATCTGAAAAGATGGAATCTTAGTCGGGTGTATGGTGGATGTTGTACCTCAAGATATTTCTGAAAAGAACGGTGTACATATTTGACAAATCTGTTTAGAAACATTCTTAGAGCAGCAATATTCACAAAATGAAAACAGCTGTGTGCATAAAATGCCAAAAAAAGATTTTCCCTGCAGCCTTTGTATTTTACTGCTATAAGATGAGAGATATTCATACATGCTTTCCCTACCTGCAAATGTATTTGTGAAAGAAGAGGAAACACTGACCACTTAATTTCATTAATTGATGGTACAACTTGCCCCAGTTTTCACGGTTTTGTGTCATTGACTGTGACATATTTGAAGATGTAATAGTTGTTAGTCCATCTTAAGCTATTTATTACTGTGACATTAATGTTTTGATATGAACAACTATTTGAGGTAGAACCATCTTTATTCCTTTGATACTCTGTACTATGCCTTAAATGTAGTGTAGGCGTCGCATATTTAAATATTTATACATATCTGAATGACAGTTTGCTCTGATGGGACCGAAAGCCTTTAATATTAATCTCCAAAGAAATCCTATATTTCTAACAAAATATTTAACGACGAAGCACATTTGATTTTTTCCTCAGCTTCAACTGACATTCTCCCCAAGTAATACAAATCTAGCAATACAATTTCATGACCAAAACTCCTTGAATTCAAAAACTATGGGCAATACAAAGAAGAAACAATAAATTAGAGTTAGTTTCTGGCTAGAATTTAAAATTTTTTTTTTATCTTTAGCGACTTGGGCTTTGTGCCTAAATATATAAACTTAGTTTTAATGCCAGTAATCTTGGAATCGATAAGAGAGCTGCGAAAGAACTTACGCTTTTGTGAAACTTTTTAAACGATGCTTTGAAGAATATCTTGGTGTAGTTTCTTGTGCAGTTTTGACTCCTTAGTAAGGCAAGAATAGGAAAACAGATTGGCTTCGAAAGGGTAAATATTTTTGCAGCAGTTGTCTCCAAGAGTTGTAGATCACAAATTGTACATTCATGAGGTCAAGGCACTCAGTTGATTCTGTTTGTGGAAGTGGGTGTTCGAATAGAGAAATAGTTAACTTTTTTTCCATACTTAGCCTCCCCTGAGATAAAGTAGTGTCAGTAGTTGTTTCCGTATAACTATATAGCAGGGTGTGTTTATATAATCAGGTTTAAAGTTTTACATATTTATATAACGTGCACAGAATATTTGATGGCACACTAGCTTTTATGGGACTTTTCTACTAAGAAATATTGCATGTGAAACATGTAGATTAGTAGTGCAGTGGAAAATGCGAATGAAGATAGTATTATTTATATCCTAGCCGTAAAAGTACAGAATATTATATAACTTGTATCTAACTTTTAACATATGGAGAGAAGCCTCTTGGGCTTGGAGAATCATGTTTTGATGTATGCTACGTATTAATTATAGACAAAACCTGCGTGTAACAGTACCTGGTACGAAAAAGGTAAAGTACGAGTATTAATAGAAAAATATCAATTGGCCTGCAGACGCTTAGCAGTTGAAGTAATGACAAACTATGTAGTGGTGGTTTTCAGCTGTTTCAATTTTTTTAATTCCCCGTTCTGTGAATATAACCAGCCACATATTAGTATAGTAACTTGTACTAAAATTTATGTCCATATACTCTGTTAATGTGATTTTTATTATATTGTAATTAATATTAATTGATTTTCTTGTATTGTTTATTATTCAGTTATGATTTTTGTCATCTAAATGAGAATTCTTCCAATTTTGAATTGCACTCGACAGTTTTAAAGTTTGTTATCAAGTTTTTGAAATGAATTTCCACCAAATGATTTCTCTTCTATTACAATAATGTTTATAACCAAGGATTGATTGAAAAATGTTCTTGTATAAAATGTATTCCTTATCTTACTGAAAATTCATGGCTATATCCATAATTTATACTATGTAACATATTTTAAATTATTCAAGTTTTCTTGTTCTGAGAGTTATTTAATGAATTTATTCAAGTTTCCCTGTTCACATGTAAAATTGTAAGAATAAGCAGTTGCAATTTTTTAGTTTTAGAACCCTAGCCTAATCATAGCGTACGTGAAGTTGTGTAGATTGAAACCATTCCTGTCATCATTAACCGGCAGTATTGGGGAGCTTAGCAAACATTGCAAGTAGCATTACAGCCTTTAGAAGTAACATGGCCAAGATGTCTGTCAAAAGTCTCTCTATGCAAATCCTTGTACAACTTGTCAAATTTAAAGCTCTGTGGGTCCTGCCCTGTATCCCAAATGCCCAAGTCGTACAAGAAAAGATTGATCTCAATGAATTGCATTTCTCAAGTTTTAATCCCAAAATTAGACGGATAGTTTAAAAGATAAGCATACATATTTTTGTCCAGATATGATGGGATATTTTTGGCGACCAGAGTGTTTAAAATTTTCTGAGTTGACTTGCACACATTTAGTTATTACGACACTTTCGTGCATTCGTTGCATAGGCTTATTAGTCATATCTCGTTCGTAGAAACTAGTGAGAGTAAACTAGTAGTTTTCTGTTGAGTATTGTGCTTCATTTTATGTTAATTGCTTATTGGAATTAAACTGGGAATCGATAGTTATTATTTTTTTAAGCTTGAAATTTGATGACGTAGGAAGAGATTTTATTATTAACAACTTGTAATCACCATTACAGTAATGCATAGCACTTATTATGTATACTATTGTGATAGTTTTTGTAGTCAAGTATATTAATAAGGAATGGTTTGCAACTTGAGAAACGTTATTCCTCAGATACAGGTTGAATTGTTTGAAAGTTGGATGTAGGGTTTCATGCTCAGGTGTTTGAAACGGTACCTCAACCGGCTGGTTGCCGCACAGACTATTTGTGAAGGTGGATGTGATTAGTTGTTTGTAGTTTATGATATTTCTGAGAGCAAAAGCTGATTGTTTCATAAGTCTAAATCTATTATGCAGTTGCCAATTCCAGTGGTGAAACCAGGGATTTTGTTTGTCGCATGCACATCAGGTATCAGGGTTATTAAATTGTATGATAATGAGCTGTGGACTCACTCTCGCCAAAAATATACAGTTGCGACCTGCAAAAAATTAAAACTGATACATGATTGATGACAGGTACAAATTAAATTTCCTGAAATACCCCTGATGGGGAAAATATCATGTAATTTAAAAAAAAGAATACACGCCAATAGTTTGGTTAGAATGGAGGCATTAACTGTTACTTGTTGCACTCAGGGTTCCCACTAGCACTGGAAAACCTGCAAAAATAGGCAAAGTTTATCCAGTTACGGAAAAGTCACGGAATTTTTATAATTTTAACAGAAAGTCAGGGAAATTTAGTTGAGAATTAGATCAGATTATCAGAAAATAATAACTATTTTACAAACTAATTACAAAAACAGTTGTTTCTTAAAATATTTTTGTTAAAAATTGACTCCACCTAGAGAAAAATGTTAGTATCACTGAAAACTGGGGGCAAAAGTAACATTTTAATACAATTACCATGTAGTTTTAGCATTTTATTGTAAGTTTATCTGAAGGAATTTATTATTTGTATTTATGAGTCCTGGGAAAGAGTCGGGGAAAATTTCAGAAATACTGGAAAAGTATTTCTTGAGAGGAAAAAAGTGGGAGCCCTGTGCATTATTATCCCTGCCATATTGACTAGGCCTATATATGAAACGTAGATTACAAAGCGAGTTAAATATTTCATCCTCGATGGTAAAATGAAGTTCATGAAACATTCGTGTACCTGCTATTAGTATTTAAATTTTCACCCTGTTTGATTTTGTGCCAAATGCTAAAGATAAATATTGATACTGTAAAATATTATATTGTTTGCACAAAGTATCTTATGACATACTTGATGAACTTAGAATCTCACTAATGCTACCGTAAATCCTGTTTTTGATCAAAGTGGAACCATTTTTGAAAGCTAGACGAAATGTTAAATCGAAGAAATGCAACTTGTATCAAAACTTTGCTATTCCTTTCACCAATCGAAAACTTGATTTAATTATTCTGGTTACTGTTGTAAAACTTTCCATGTAAAGCTGTGATACATACATACATTGGAGATCTGATTTTGTTTTCGTTTCAAATAAGTCTCACTCGCTATTTTACTCCAAGTGACCTTTTTGGTTTTAACAGCCAAAATTGTCATTTATTGATAGACCTACTGATGCTATACAATTGACTATGCTACTTCTTTCAAACCTTGAGAAACGCGTGCATTTGTACCCAACAAACCTTGTGCAACAACTCAATATACATTCAGCCACCATATGCAATAACTCGGATTCTCGTCTTTGTACACAAAAACGTGTAATATTCGTATGATAATTTGTGCAAGCTTCCGCGATTGTGTAAACAATTTTTACTGAAATTTTAATGCTCAACGAAAGGAAACGGGAAGTTATTTGGGTAATCAAAAGTGCATCTTAATTTGCCAAGATGAATGCATTTAGCTCTTTGCTATCAGACATATCATATTGTTATAGATGAACGTTTGAGGGAAATATCTCTTGGTTCGAGTGGTATTGAATAAGAAACAGTTTCATAAAGCAATAAAACGATAGTTATAATAATTAAGTACATCTGGTGCATATTTAGGATTGTTTTTTTTGGAACAGACTTCTTTTGTTTCTTTCTTTGTAAAGAGCCACTCAATTGGAGATATTTCCTTGGGTATAAGAATGTTATGCGGTGCTGAAGTTTTGTGTTTTTTTCACAAGAGCTGTTACGTACGTAGGAGACTATAGAGAGGACTGAAACGTATTGTAGGGACACAGTAGACGTTTTAAGCATATTTATTAAACGGTTAAAGCTTTTAGAAGTTAATCAATATAGATATTCGTTGTACAAATAACCATTTTTGTTTCACAAGTTACCGAGTTGAAAACATTTTGAGTTTAAATGATACATATAATTCAATATGCACCCTTTTCATATGCAAATGGTAAACCTTTTTCAAACTTTATACTAATCATTGTGATATGGAGTAAACATGTAGTAATATGGCTGTTGAAAAGTGACAGAAAGTGACATGATAGCTTGTGATGGTATCGTAAATCCTGCTGTGGGCTTCCTATTATTTGTCTACATAAATATCTATGAGACTACAGAGTGCCACAGCGCAGGTTTGTTTTTATATGAAACTGAAAAAAAATCAGCAATGAGTCCTTTGTTAGCCCTTTTTATGGTAGAAAAAGGGGACAGAATCTTTTAGGCTCAGTAGCGAAACCGAAATATTTCCGTAAGAAAACGTACCGTAAAAAAAAAGGGTTATCGAGAGCCCGTGCTGTAAGGTCTATTTTTGTTCTGTCAACTTTGGCTTTTAAGGTTATTTACCGTTAATCGTATCTTGCTGTGGTTATTGTGAAGTGTTCATACACTAAAAGAGAAGTAGGAAGAGATGGTTGATTTAGTCGATTGAATTTTTAAATGTAGTAATATTTATTTTAAACGTCTTTGAGTGTTAAAAAGTCAAAAGGCGAATGTTTGACGCTTTTACTGAAGTTTTGGAAGTGATTGTTGTGTAGTAAACGGAGTTCCCACTGTGATTGGAAAAGCGAGAAATGGAAGTACGTCAGATGAAATAAAGGTCAAAAGTTTCCAAGCCAAATGTCAAATTTAAGATAGTAGTTTTTGAAAAAGGAACAGATCTATGAACAAAAATCGAAAGATCCTAAACTGGGAATTCTGTGGAAGGATTTTTACTGTTTGTCACTACAGTTACCTCAGCGAATTTTGTAAGTTTTGATTATTATTATTTGATTATTAAAAACACTTGTGCCAAGTTACAAAAAGCAACAGAACAGTAAATTTCCTTCGTAAACGTATGATGACGGGGCTGTTCACAACTTGTAATAGTAATCTGTATTCGCTTGCTCAAATTCCTTGGGTACGACAAAACTGTAAACTGCCTCCCGACGTCTTAGTTCATGCCAAAACTCAATCGGTGGATTGGAATACGTCTTGTGATATTATACCTCCTGCTGCTTTGCTCTTCTCTGTACCTACAGTTTGGAAATTTAGAAAGGACGAAATCGGTGAACTTTTTTTGAGTGACGTAGGAACAGAGGAGGACGTCAAAGCAACTTCAAACGTGAACTTACAATGAAATTATATCTTGCAAAGTTGAAATTGCCATATCAGATATTACTTCTTGCATATCACAATATATATGATTTGTACACCCTTTCAGGCGCAGTGATAGAAGTTTGTTAGAAAAGATTTGAAGTTTGTACCGCGTAATTCTGAATGTGCTATGAGCACTGAAAGTGTAAATTTCATTCTGAGATGAACAGCCTAGTAATGCATACCAAAGAAACAATGGAAACAGAATGTTATCACAATGTTTTGAAGGTTTGATTGAAAAGTGATAAATTGTGTTATTATCGACATCCTGGATGTTGGCTTGTAATAAAGGTCTGGTTGATTGCAACCTTGTGCATTTGAAGAACTGTGCTTTTCTTCTCGTTATTTGTTAAATGCGTTGACACCTATCGTCGCGTTCGTTGATGTGGCTCCCTGAGACCTATTTGCTTTTACGTCTCTGTTTTTTTCTGCGCGAAATGTTTTACTCCTAAAATACGTGGACTTCCGGTGAGCGATAATGCAAACCATTTTGATTAGTAAACATACGAAGCGCACTGTTTTTTGCAACAGGAGACTATGAAGTGGTTTGAAGGTGATATTGGTGCTGCAGTACAGTCATCGAAAAGCAAACATGTTATCTTGATGGTGTATATCGAAGGTAATGCAATAAATCCAATGATCCTGACTCAAATAATTTGAGAATATGGCTGAGTTTAGAAATGATAAGTCATGCTAAAAAGATATACTGTAATTGCCTCGATGTTGACCTTTTCGGCCAAAAATGCACTGCTTCCCAGTAAAGAGTCTAGTAAGAGTGACTTTTTAACTCACTCGCAAGTTGATGGAAGAGTTAGTGAAAGCACCCCCACAGGGAAATTCATATCCTCTCTGGCTAGAGTTCAGAGTTCGTCCTGCCACATTGCCAAATATTATTTGGCATTAATACAGTGTATCATTTAGCACTTGCCCGCTGGCCAATGGCCAGTAAATATTGTCTTGGGCCAGTAAACTTTTCACTTACTGGCCCGGCTTGGCTAGTAAAAAATTTGGACAATATTTGACCTTTTTTTCCCAA
>JBCAUG010367927.1:0-16709 GCA_038406175.1 Haplosyllis leylae
TGTCTTGATTTTCCCAATGTTTGTCTAATCTAGCCTTAAAAGTGTTCACATTTGGTGAATTTACAACATGCTCAGGTGTTCATTTGTTCCTTTTGAACAATTATCAATGATAATTTCTATGAATTACCACTGAATTTCTTGAGATTATTTACAAAATATCCTTTGGAATAAGTTTGCTTGTTGTCATCTTGAAATTCAAACCACTTCTGACGTCACAGGACAGTTACAGGGCACGTGCCCCCTATCTCGTGACTCCATGGCAACCAGTTTGATGCAGTGATCAAACAGGAACCCCCGTGCTCTCGTCATTCAAAAGCTACGAGTAAAACCCATTTTAAGATTTAAAATGAACCTTTGGTGGTTTTTCAAAATATCGAAACGTATCGTTCCAATTGTAAATATTCAGTGCAGGCAATTTGGGCAATAGTATTCGAAAAAAAAGTACATTGGAGAAATACGAAATTCTATTGGATTACCATTCTCAAGAGAATAAAACATGGTCATATCTCTCACTGTGAAAGGGATTCAAATGAGCAGTAGCTGTCTGCAAATTTAATGAATTATGCTCAGGTAACAGGTCGTAGAGTTAACTGTAATCTTGGGTCATTATACCAGCTTCCTTCGCAAGTGACACTTGCCCATAATTCAGCTAAAATGCAGCAGAGTTGCGGTACTCATATTTCCTCAGCCTGGCTGGTCGGGTTGCCTGCCGCACTGCTAATCATGCCAATCTGCCCACCTCTACCTGCACG
This sequence comes from Haplosyllis leylae, assembly GCA_038406175.1. NCBI lineage: Eukaryota > Metazoa > Annelida > Polychaeta > Phyllodocida > Syllidae > Haplosyllis > Haplosyllis leylae. Next base: position 753 of record JBCAUG010367927.1, read on the forward strand.
AAAATGATAAATGAACAAAAAGTCTCTCCACCTTCTTTTTAGGAAGGGAACAAGAAATGTGATCAGGTTCTGAATCTTCATGAAAATTAGATTTTGTTCATATATAAGTTGAAATTAAGACTACATCAGAATACGTTGGACTTGAAAAAAATTGTACTTTATCATGCCAAATTTTAAATTATTACCATGTCATCTGGATAGAATACCAACTACTTCGTTTTTGTCAACTGCTTTCTCATGTTTTATCTTTAGGCTTTCAGACTTTTATGGCCATTGTGGAAATGAAGTCATTGCACTTGTTTGAGTTGTGTCAAATGTAAATCGTATTACCTTGTCACAAAGTTTATTTTTGATATCTTTATTTGAGCCCACGGACTTCCCACGCAGAGCTTAGGATTAATATTTGTGTATTGCATGTTGTTATCAAATAGCCTGGTCGATGCTCAATAAGGCGTTTTAATATTTAATGTGTAATTGGAGCCATTATCATTTATATATTACGGATATAATTACTTGTGTAGTGTGGTTAAATTAACCCTATTATACTGTCAATGGGTGTGATAGATATAATTAGAGTCGAGATCTGTTATCAAAGAACTGGTCGCCTTTGGTAAAAATACGAGAAGACGGCATTTTGGTTTCTGATCAATCCAGGTTGTCATGTGTTGGATACATTTTAGTGATCAGATCTATTAACTAGAAGGTTAATAATCCTGAAAGTAGTACTCTGAAATAGAAATATTTATCTGAAGCCATAATAGAAACTGCAATTATCTAAAGTAAAGTGAAAACATTCCAGGGTTCAATATGTACAAGAAATTTTGGAAAAGAATTTACTTCCTGGCTCTACATTATTTGAACAATAAATGTGTACAACTGCAGATGCCTCTGTGATCAATCCCTCTTGTCTGTACAGAAAGATCCGAAGAATTGTCAGGGTGTCCTCATTCCTGGAAGTTATGCAGTAGGATACCACACAACCCCTGTAGAGTGGCCACTCCAATACAGAACTGTCTTTAATTTTTGTAGATATTAAAATTTTATTACTTTCTCCTGTCGGCAGTGTTGGAGACTTCAGTTTGGAATTTGAACATTCAAGTTAAATTGATAATCAGAAATTACCTTCCCTGAGCAATTGTGAATAAGTTAACGTAATAGAAAACTATTTATGATGCCAACAATAGTAATAATATGAGCCGAAAAGTGGCATGGACAGGTAAACGTCAGGGTACTCTGTATCGGAATGAAGTTTCCAACGACTCGTCTCAATATTGGCTGTTTTGTTTGGTGATGGTTGTTAATATTGACATTTCAATTTGTTACCAGCTTTTCATGTCACTGTACAAGACTTCAGAGTACAGAAATAAGTTTACTATGAAACAAAAGGCGAATGTATTTTTACAGAAATACAGTCTATCTTTATCCTTTGCTTAAAATGTAAATCTATAATTCATTGAGTAAAGGTGAAATTATGTCACCGTGATTCTATTTATGGAAATATGTAATCAACTAAGCTTCTTTCACGCGGTTTTTGTGTGAAGACGCAGGTAGAGTAAATGACCCTAAAAGACGAGACGAGGTGATTACAGTGACGGTATCTAATCTACATCCTAAGTCTCTTGTATCATATTAAAGTAACACTTTTACAGCTCCGTTCCTGCAAGCTGTAATGGAAGGCAAGGACTAGAATGGCAGATTAGATCAATCTAATTTGTAGAAATACAAGCGTTGGTCTTTGTACAGGTTTGATAGGAATCCGGGTGTGGGAGTTGACCTAAATAAAAACTGGATTCAGATTGCCCAAAGATAACTTTCATGAAGAAATAATTTCACGCAGATATTTCTCATGAATTATTCCCCCCGATACAACGACTGGTTACAAGAAAGGCATGGGAATTGTAACTTGTTGAATGTTAATGCATTGCTGGCAAACTTGAAATTATCCTGGTCTTATGATATGCACATATTAAGTCAGGCTATTCGAAATATCTTACCTGATAATTGAGAGTTCAAGCAATGATTTGTGTGTAGAGAAACATATTAAGAAATACAGAAAACAATACAGTTTTCAAAGAAAGACCCTTCAATAAGCTTAGGCATTTTCCCTGATTGCATTCTTAACGACGTGGAAGAGGTAATTTCATTTCAGCCATTGTGTTCCTGTTGTGTCAGACAGTAGATGGATTAGTACAGTAGCACTTGATTGTTGTTCTGTATGGGTAATAAAGAATCAGAAGCGCGTTTTGTTCATGTATCTACTGTGTGGTTGACATATATTAACACCACAACTAGGCTGATGTCTCCGTGGGGGCGTAAACATGTAAAATATAGCACTTTGTGTATCTCATTCCAAACCCTACAACGTTAACGTTTTCTAATTGGCCACAGTAATCTGTGCAAGACATGTTCGCACCTTTAGGGTACTTACCATGGTTGAGTATTGCCCATAGAAATAGACTTGCTTTTGATTGAGCAAAAAGAACTTTAAAATCCTGCACTAAATTTCTTTAAGACAAGTGAAGGACAATTGTCTCGTCTAGAAGGTCGTTTGAACATCATGTCCCGTTGAACACGTCAAATCCAATGGAGCCGTAAATGTTCATTCACCGACCAGTTGTATTTGTTCATCTGTTAGAAATGTACCAAAACGGAGGGCAACCATATGCCTTTAGTGGCCTCCCGAGGTAAATAGATATTATAGTTTGTTCGCAACTCAAATAAAAGACTACTTGTGTTTAGTAAGAATGGATATGAAAATTCCAGATACATTATTCGGGAACAATATTCTTTGTGGTTTGACTGTGTTTGTTTAAAGAAAACATACACCAGCAGATGACTACTTAGTTTTTCTGTCATGCATGGGGCAATAGTTTATGGAAACGCGTTGATGATCTTGGACTTTCCTAAACCAGCCTCACATTACCATTTTGTTTTATGAACATTTGCACGCGTGGTTAGTCATAAATTTCCTCCACTTTCAAAGTTACTCCAAATATGTTGGAAGCATGCGTTAACATAGTTTCTGGAAATGATCTTCACGCATTGTTCTGATATCATAGCACAAGACAAGGTGACTGTGACAGATTGTTTACTGTATCAGTCAAGAACAATTCGATTATATTGGAATAACCAATGATAGATGGGGCCAATACGAGTGGATAACAATAATGAAATCATTATATATTCATGAGATCATCGTACTTATTAAATAATATTCATTAACAGCGATCCATCAGTAATTGTCAAAACCTCAGTTAGATATGAGTTGTCCAAACTGTATACTAGAATACTGGATTCGACGTTAGTGTCCGCACTGCAGCAAACTGATTACCCAGAAATAAAGCAAGCCGACATCTTTGTAATCTTGAAATGGGGTCTCCACCCTGCTCAGCACAGAATTTAAAACGGAAATTTGGATATCTGGATGTCAATGACAGACCTCGTAATTTTCTTACTGTGGACGAGCTGCAAACGTTGTTCTCAAGACAACTGCAAATAAAACAGGTATGGGGATCTATGGGTTCTTTTGTCTGAAAATTGTTAGAATAATGTAAATGTTGCGAGAATGATACGGATTACTAGCTGAATTTCTGAAATACCAGTTTAAAGACTACAGGTTCATGCCAAGAAACGAAACTCGAACTGAAGATCAGGTTCTCACGTGAGAGATATGCTGTTTAGGTGATTGGACATCATTCATTGTGCCCTCGGCCTTTTGAATATATCTATTGGACTTTTGAATGCTGCTGATCTTGTTTCTTTGAGCTCTGAAGAAACGATATCAGAGATATTTGGTGGAAGTTCTTGGTGACACCATATAAGCATATGAATGGCTCGGGACATTCCATAATACATCCGTTTATCTGACAGAAATTTCTTTAGTAAAATAGTCTACTCCGTTCGAAAAAAAGGCAAGTCTACCTAACAAGGCATATATTTTAACTGCATGCACAGACTGCCTACTTCTTTGTTTTGTGTTGCAATAGTAACTCAATCGAATTTCATGTTAAATATGAGTCAATGACGTTCTATGTTAAAAGTATTTGTGTGTAAAGAGCATTAATACGAAATTAGATTTGTTTAATTCTGCAGTGGTGAAACAAAACTTTAAAGTTTCCGTACATGAAGATGTTCCTTCAAGCGTCACTGATATCACATTACAGTTACGCACTCGAGGACTACCTCCGTGTGGACAGTAATGGAAAGGATTGCTTGACTCATAGAGATTAAATAAATCCAATTTGTCGAAATATCAGGATTGCTCTATGTAGACAGGTCTGATGTGAATCTGGATGGGAACCTTTCCCTAAATGGAATCTGGATTCATAAGTACCAAAACTATGTTCTTCCAGACGGTTCGTATGTTAAATTAAGTTCACAATCGGGTTAGTTTACTCAGTTCATTTCATATGTAAGTGAAAGGACGACGCTTTTTTGTTAATCAGTTAACATATTAATTATCCCTGTCGATTATTCATGCTAAGAAACGCTACTGTGGTTTTGACTGTTCAAATTGGTAATACCAGTTAAGCAGTTAAATTTTCAAAGGAGAGGCATGTTATTATGATTTTCCAGGAACTGTTAATTGAGTTCATAATATTTGTGGGTGGAGACATCGTTATATCGGAAATAAAAATAAGCACATAATTGCACGTTCAATTTTTTTTCTCTTCGCAGGTATGTGTTCACATGTTCAAAAAAGAACTTTGTAAAGGCCATTAGCCGTAAGTACTTTTAATTTTTTATCATACTGACTCCATATTGTTTTCTAATCAGATTTTGTCCTCAACAATAGAAGAAAACCACCATTTGCACACATATAGAAACATGAAATCTGAAAGTGGTTCAATGAATATCACTTTGGGTCAATTACCAGTAGCTTAACAATAAAACTCGTTGCATGCAGTTTTGTAATAATATTTTGCCACCTGTCACATTATTATTTGTTACAAATATGATGGATTGTCAAAGAGGTGATTGCTGTTTGATCACCAATTTTACTTTATGGTGGTGATAATCACGTTATTAGCGATATGCACCATCAAAGCCTCATAACCTTCCAGGGAAATCATTCAAAAATCCATAAATGTGTCATGTTCTTAACAGTTTCCACGAATATCCACCACATAGTACGTAGATGACAAAGACTTACTGGACATTTTTGGAATGTAGCTGGTACGTGTGCTCTGGAAGTACAGCAGATCTGGAACAGTGATTTCTTTTTGAAGCTTATATCGACTTTCCTGTCGTACCACTGATCATGCCAATCTTTCTTTTGTCGCAAAGGAAAGAGTGATAAATGACTTAAAGACTGCTCCAGTATTACTGTGAAGATTTATTTCAGAATTCAGACATTTTTTTAGGCATCAAAGCCAAAACATTTGTTTGTAGTATATCGTACATACATATCTGAGTTCTTATGAGCTGATCTGGAAGTTGTTTTTGTTAGTAGTAAATCTATTTTGAAAGGATTCATCCTTGAAGTCGATGGAATAATTCACAGGATTTCAAGATTTTTTATCTGGTGACAAAGATGTAGAAATGGAACAAGTGTTCGGTTTACATAATTAGAACATATCATTAAACCCCCATGTTCAAATCCATCAATATAAGCAAAGAATATCCGTCAATTTCTTGTTTCTTTTTGTAAATTGGACTGAACTATAAGGAATCTCGTTGTAGAAGGTGTTCGGATGAGATTTTTAAGCAATCCTTTGGACTGTCATTGTGTATCTGTTGTGTCACTTTCCTAGACGGATTGCCTAACTTTTTCCGCACTTGATAGAATAGTGAAGCAGCATATATATGTGCCATTGTCCTTTCTTGAATGAAAATCTGGAGCTGTATATTGGGACACTAACTGTATTTAATGATATAACTAGTGATTTAGATGTTGCATGCTGGTAGGGAATTACACGTGGTTCATTAGATACCACTGATCCGTGTAGAAAAGGATCACTTTCTGATGATGAAGTCGTGTTTGGAAAGGCAACAGGGACTGACAAAGATATTGTAGCTTTACCAGTCCACGGGGCTATTGTCAGCTTTATTATAGTGTAGCTGAAGCCTTCTTAAACAATTGGGGATTCGGTCTTCAAATGAAGAGACCTTTTGTGTTAGAGTGTTGGTGGTTGGTACGTTCAAAATCTAATCCGCGTCGTGCAAGTATGAAAGAAGACACAGTAGACCCGGCGTGTTGCCGATTGGGCAACATGGATATCTCATTTCTAGAAATAGAGGAGAAGATGATTCCTCTGCTGCCTGATAGCTTGGAGTCATTACAGGTATTATGTAATTTGATGATATATTTCCGTAAACTTCTGAAATAAATCCCGTCAATTATAAGATTTTAAAAAATCATTCAAATTAGTCTGTTCCTTTAGCCACAAAGGGATCTGTTTTTATAGTTTGAGTTGAATATATGTGCCATATTTAATCTAATATCATAATGTTTTAGTTAGGTATGGAATATCAATTGGGAATTAATAAACGGAAAACGTAGAACGTTAGAGAAATATTTACAGAGAGCATAGAATACCGTGCAATAAACATGCCGGAGGATGAGTGATATTAATGTATGGTTACTGCCCATTTGTTAATTAATTAATGTATGGTTACTGCCCATTTGTTAATTAATATCAACTCAATATTAAGTCCAGTCAACAAGACTTTTTTGTAAGATAAAATAATACTGAATAGAAAAAGTAAAGTAACTGGTGTAATGTGTCAAGTGGACGATTGTCTGCAGACAGACAACAAAATTCTACAAAAAAATATCAGAATAACGTGTGGAGGTACAATAGTCTTCTTTACATCTGTAAAGGTTAGCTGTCCGATAACTTTAACTTTTGAGTAAAAGTGAAGTGATTTTCATGAATTCTGCACCTTGAGAGTTTAATGCCTAAGATTCGAGATAATGGTGCACCGATGAAATTTATCTTTTTTCGGACTATGTTTGAATTGTGAGTGGAACATTCGCAGAAATTCATATGTACAATCGGTAAAGTCTGAAGTGACAAACTTGATAAAACAGTTTTTACTTTGAAGCGTTTTTTTTTCGCCGAGGCAATGTTTCGCATTTCAGTTACTGGAACTTTTTCTCCACTCCAGGAGTGCATTGCATGTGGTATTACAATAGAAATTTAGCATATTCCACAGGTAATGTTTGTTGTACACGATTGATCAGGCACGTAACAATGGATCAGTGACCCTGTCAACTGTCATCTACCATTGTGTGTGATGACTTAATCGCCAATCATAATGCGAGAGAACTATTCGCTTAAGATGAATAGATTCTAACTTCAAACGGGTAGCGCTCACAAAAGATATATTGCAAAAGCTAATGAAATAAAAATATCTTGTTCCTTTTGGATAAAAATTGTGCTTGTTCTGGTCATTTGTTTTTGTTGTTGTTTTTGTTGTAGTATATTTTTTTGACAAAACAAATTGGTTGCATTATATAATAGAATAAAGTACAGAGAATAGAACTTTTTCATTAACGTTTTAATGGTGATGAAATTATGTAGAATAGTGCAAAGGTGAAAAAATTATGGAGAATGGTTCAAGTTTAAATGTTCTGCTTTTGTAGATCCCCACACCCATAATTCATGTGAGATACTTTAACGAATAGAAGGTTAAAACATGAACCGACTTCTCCCTCTTCCTAAGAAACATTAGAACCATCATCGTAAGTCTTTTAAAACGAGGTCCTTGCATGAATCCACACAATTTCAACTTCTAATTATATAATGTTCTTTGAGCCTTTGGCAAAGAACGAAGGAGCATCTTTTTTTTGACTTGGAACACGCATAATTCCAGCCCCGTGAAGTCAGAGCAACTTTTCACTACTTTGAATAGAATCTAGTGAAGTTCGCAACCGAAAAAAAATTCTGTGTATAACTTGGTGTATTTCTGCACTGATTTAACACTTAATAGAACCAACCAAGATACCAAATAGCGTCTTTTTAGTGGTGAAAATTACTTGCCATAGTTTTTACCACAGGTGGTATCCACAGGTTTGCTATTCTGTCTAAAATGAAGTTGTGCGGGATTTTGTGCGGTTATTATGTTCTTCAGGGAAGAATGGGGTAATTTTACTATCACTTACGTGTCAATTGCAGATTTATGTTTCTACAAAATCATTGTAAGTGAACTTATCTAGGTATGTATATCATTGAAAGTCACATGTGTTGCAAATTTTTAATCTGTAGTCAACTCCATCAGGGAGTTTGAGATGCGTTTGTCTTCTGTTACTGTGGTCATGAACTATGTGGGCTGCACCCAGACAGACTGGATAGGTGAATCAGTCGATTAATGGTACAAAATGTACTTAATATGCTGTCTCGCCACCTGTGCCATCGATGCACGACATTTGGATGCTTAATGCATCATCCCTTGAAAGTATATCTGCCGTATACATAAGCGTTGCACGCTATGGTACTAATTAGAACATATATGGGATTACGCAATCAAATAGCTGAAAGTACTGTAAGCATCATTCTGTTATGCAAGAGGTAGTACAGGTATGCTATACAAAAAGGCTTTGGAAAATACTTATTTTGTCACAGAGCTAACTTTGTAAGGATGATGTGAGGTTTTCAATAGCTCTAGCAGATATCAATTTGCCTTTGACTTGTCCCTATTTTACAAATTTACGAATGGTTACAGAAGAACGTAGACGCAACATTAATTGCAGTTAATGACAGGATGTATATGAGGCATTACGCAAGCTGTAATAATCGATAATCCTTTGTAACCTTCGATAATCTTTGCTGTAATTAAACAGACGAGGTAATTGTTCCGAAAAAAGTTCTGGATTGTTGTGGATTAAGTTTTGACAGAAAATGAAATGTTGCTCCTTCTGAAGAGAAGCCAAACAAAGTAAGCGAGTTGTTTCGCACAAAAAGTTGGTCAAACCAGCTTCATGACATGAGAACATTGTGATAAGGGAAATACACCAGATGGCATAATAGGTTGCTGACATCCAAATCTACAGCTACTATACTGTACTTCACAGACTGCAAAGATTGCTTTGTTTTAATTTGTACAACTTCACCGAGTACTTAGTCATTTATTAAAAACGGCCCAAACAAATAATACCATTTGTAATGAATTTTATCTGCTGCGTGTATCAATCACCATTCATAATTTAGGTCAAGGTGATAGTGTCCCAATTTGTGTGGAAATTTCTTATTAATTTACAAAAATCTCCTTTAGCCTTCTCAATTAATTTTGATGTTCAACGAATTTTGCTTTCATGTCCTTTAGCACAAAAGGCCCTTAGCTATTGTGTGTGCACCACAGGTATTAAAACGACAAGACAGACATTTATTGTTGTTTTAAATGACATCAAAGCCGACAGGTTAAAGGAAGAAATATGTAATTTATTTATGGGCATGACATTTGCATCCATTTCATTGCAACAAGAAGAAGGTCTCAACAGGATATCTGAACTCGGCACAGTAACTCGTGTGTTCCCGTAAAAAAGGGAGGCCGGCAACAGCAATGGTTCTTGTTTGTGGTTTCGGGTACCAGTTTCCGAGTTCCAGGTACAAGTTTTTTGTAATGCGCCACTTTTTTCGTAATGCGCCCACTCCCATCCGGAAAATGTTGTGTAATGTGCCGATGCATTACACAGCATTTTGATGCATTACAAGATTTTGTGGCGCATTACAAAAAACTGGTACCCAGAACCTGCTAACTGGTACCCGAAACCACAAACAAGAACCACTGCTTTGCACGGTCATATTCAATACCTCTTCATTTCACTGTTGCGCAACAAATGAACGGTTAAATTCAATGCTCTGTGTTTACTTTGTTGACATTGGTCCTGTGTATTTTAGTCACAAGCTCCTAACAGCATAGTTCTGTCGTTTCATACGGTTAAAGGTGTTTTTTATGACTCTCCTTTCTGAACTGTTCTCATGTCTTTATTTGTACCTGTCATATGTTTACTGTAAGTTCATGTAGATAAACATGCCTATCTAAAATTCAAAGTGTAACAGGTACAAAAAGACCATCCACCTGATATGAGGTTCTTTCACCCCGGTTCAATTGAAATTATTCTGGTCCAAAACCATCGTAAATGTTTTGTTTCTCAGCGTCAGTATTTACCGAAACGACGCAAAAAAGTGAAGATGTTAAGTAGGTGTAGCACCAAAGTATAGCAGAATTACCTTGGCTTCAAGGATAAAAATCCAAAATTGGGCATCAGTGGCCGCTAAAAAAGGCTGCACGCTGGTCCCAGGTAAAGAACTGCAACAGTTGTAAAATTTTTGAAACGACCAGAATGACAATCGTTTAATTTATCGATTGAGATTATTATGGCGTGAAACTACGTAGAAACATGATTAGGAACGTCACTATTTCCTTCAGAGTTGTGCAATAGTAGTCACGTATACGTACGCTCGTTACGTTGCGTTACGTTTGACAGACGTTACGTCAAACTACGTGTATGTGTCCGTATACGACTGTCTTCCATACGTCATCACAGACTAAAAAGACTACAAACAGTGAAAGCAAAGTGGGCTGACATTATCCAGATCACACACAAATGAGTTCTTTGGCATTTCAACCGTGCACTGATCATTACAGACGGAAACGTTTGGAGATAATTTCCGCTTTCGCCCAGCGTGAACAACGACTCCTAATGGTCATAAGTAACTGTTCCATGAAAAGATTTCGGTAAATAATTGAGGAACTTTTCTCTTTAAGAGTTCGCCTCGGTTCAATAATTTGTAAATGTTGATTCACACAGATGCAAAGCGATCACGATTGCGATGTCAACTTTTATATGGCAGCAAAGATCAAAGAAATTTTTCGCAGAGTGTTTGCTGTCGCTCACTATAACTGCATCTTAAGCCTGGTAATTAATACGTCAAATCCCTCGTCGTGTCAAGGCGACGTTCATGTAATCCGGATTATTCGGATCGGATTATCGAGACGATAATCGGTTAATCGCTTCGATTCCCGATCCGTCGTCCTCTAAACGTTGAGGTCGTCCGTCTGACAGTTTTAACGTATTCTCAAAACTATGACACAAAAACACTTTATCCGTCTCCCAACAAAATAAATCCAAAGCACGGTGACATCCTCATGCTGTGGCTTATATCCGTCAATAATATTTCTACGTCTTATGAAATTTAATCAAGAAACGTTAAAATCCCAACGCAAGATCAGGCGTTGAAGTAATGAGATGTTGAGGTGATTTAAATCCTTTACGTTTAACGTCTACGGACGGAGTGACCTTTACGCTGAGATGATGCCACTGATCGTTAAACCGTTATCTCTTTTTTATCACCGGATCAAATGAGTTCAAATATTTGATTATCCTATCACAATGCCACTATAAATAATCTCCCCAGAAACAATCACTGAACCACGCCGAGCAGAAAACTCACCCAACAGTCAAGTGAAGACGAAATCGAAATCACCTCAAAAAGATGCAGATGTTTTTGTCCATTTGTTTTCACACCAAGAGAAGCAAGCTTCACAATTTTTACAAGTGAAGTAATCGCTTTCGCCCGATGTGAATGGGCCCCTATTAAATCTGCGGAAGAACACATCAAATTTGTAGCTTCCCTTCCTCAAAAGTATTCACTTTGACACGAGAGGATTATTTATTCCTAATCATGCTTTGAAAAACAGTTTTCGTCATATGGCACGTTTAGAACTGTTTCTGTGCTTCATGTAGCAGCACATCTCTCGCAGCAAAACAGTAAATTACAAACGCAAAATTAACAGAATCAGAGTATATGCCTCCCATCTCATAATACAGCTGAAACGAACACCCAGCCCTGCTTACTAGAAGTTCGGTTACAGCGAATAAGCTCCCTGGCTACGAGTTCCGTTGCAACGAACATCTACTTACTACGAATAGTTTTCCCAAAGAAATTCCTGTCTTTTATACTAATGCGTAACATTTGAGTTGTGGCGAATACCCGGTTTCCGTGAGTGGATTATTTTTGCCCAGTGTAATAAAAGATACATAAAGAAGGTCAACAAGCACCACTGCGCAGAATCTCAACCTATGAAAAGCAAACTGGCTTTTAGATTTACTCGTAATCTGTAATCCTAGTTTCAGTGAACTATAATCCTTCCTACGCTCATGATACGGAACTAAAGAAAGTTCACAATTATCCCGTAAAGGAGTTCATCTCTCCGATCTCCTTTAAGTTACGGTTACGATCCCCTTGATTTGACGCACGTAACATTAATGATTCCGACATCCATATCGTACATGTTATTCCGACATTATTGAACTGATGATGATAAATATTCTGCCGCACATACTGAGCTTGAATATCGATATTTTTCTGGCCTGGACGAAGCGATTTTAATTGTTTACATTTGAACATCTGTGCTACCGTAATTCCTCCAATTGACAGCTTGAGTTCCAAAGCCAGAGTGGATGTGTTGTTACTTGCCAGTTTCCTTATTTGTCAACTTCCTGATACAAGAAAGCCATTCAGTCGAAGATCAACCGCCCGTTCTTCTCGTCCCTATCCCAGGATACATCCCTAGCCTGGTCCTTTCTGAACGGGAGGGGAGGGGCAGTCTCATTGTACCTCCCAACCCCCCGACTCCTCGTGAAGAGATGGATAAGCTGAAAACATTACCTTCCCAACGGTAAACATGACGTCCTGACGTCATTTAATTCGAGGAATTGGAAGCCGTTACCATGCAGAGCTGCTTTATTTTAGTTATTTGCACTGGAAACAAATGTTGCTGAATTAGGCACACGATACCTTGTATTTTAGAAGAAATACGGTAAATAAAACCAAGAACGATGCGTAGGAAATTCCCGGCAACTTTCGTAACAACGATCAATACGTGAAGTTACCGACTGAACGGCAAACATCTGCAACAAGTGTCAATACAGATTCTACAGATACAGTGGTATCTCCTGTGAGCGGTCACTGTGTGACAGACATCTTCAACAAGTGTCAATACAGATTCTACAGATACAGTGGTATCTCCTGTGAGCGGTCACTGTGTGAGAGACATCTGCAACAAGTGTCAACACAGATTCTACAGATACAGTGGTATCTCCTGTGAGCGGTCACTGTGTGAGAGACATCTGCAACAAGTGTCAATACAGATTCTACAGATACAGTGGTATCTCCTGTGAGCAGTCACTGTGTGAGAGACATCTGCAACAAGTGTCAATACAGATTCTACAGATACAGTGGTATCTCCTGTGAGCGGTCACTGTGTCAGAGACATCTGCAACAAGTGTCAATACAGATTCTACAGATACAGTGGTATCTCCTGTGAGTGCTCACTGTGCGAGACATCTGCAACACATGTCAATACAGATTCTACAGATACAGTGGTATCTCCTGTGAGCGGTCACTGTGTGAGGGACATCTGCAACACGTGTCAATACAGAGACAAGATAATACAGTGGTATCTCCTGTGAGCGGTCACTGTCTGCCAGACATCTGCAAAAAATGTCAAAACAGATTCCACAGATGAGAGGCAGCTAGCCTCAACTCAGTCGTCCTTCGAGTTTCAGCCTCTCGTAAAATTGAAAATTAGGATTTCAGAAATCATTTGTTGGGACATCTTGTACCCATGTGTTCCTTTGGATCAGCTGCCAAACCTTTTCTTTTTACATTTTAATACAGTGAAACCTCTAATGAGCGATCACTTCAGTCATCTGCAACAGGTGTGGAGCTTGAAAATAAACACTAATGATTTAATCACACTGGCTTACTCCGGGACCGATACCAGCACAATATAGGAAACAATGGGTCCCAAGTCCCTGTGCAATATGAAACATTCAGCATTATATCATAGACATAAAACCCATTTCTTCCAGTCCCAGTTACGGTGTTCCGGAGACTGACAGTGTGAATACACCATAATACAGACAGATGATCCCCGAATAAAAAGATCGTTTTGCTGTCGAAAGGTTTACAAAACATTAGCCGTCTGCGGAACCTTTTTGAGACCGGTCACTTCAGACATCAGTGAAATTGTACCTGCTATGAAAGTATTCAGTAACTGGATAAAGTTCACACAAGGGACACGAGAAGTTATCTCTTACTAATCGGACGATTCGTCTAAACATCTGGGTAGGGAAGCTGCTCTAATTCCACGTGAATAGGTGGATAAATGCATGTACGTCATGTAAAATATCAGGCAGTGAAAGTTTCACCAAGTGGCTCGTACGAAGGGAGCGAAGGGGCCAAAGGGGGGTGAAGGGGGGCAAAGGGGATGAAGGGTTGGGCCCAAAATTTTGGGGCAAAAAATCCAAACCAACCACTAAGGTGAGTTTGAACGAGCCACAAAAAATACTTGTTCCGTACTGATTCATTGAATCGTGTAATAAATTCTTGTGGCACACGTCGCTTTAAAACTCCTCCATTGTGTCACGTATGATTAGGTAACGTGGGGGCCTCCACACAGTATTTACACAACTAGTGTTTCTGTCTCTACTGGTACAAAGCGTGCGGCGTGCAGAACGGATGAGGTAATGTTGTCGTACAAAGCGTGCGGCGTGCAGAACGGATGAGGTAATGTTGTTGTCAACACGTGCAGAATTACAGCAACATTGTTTCCGAGTCGATCTGGGTCACTGGTGTAATCACACAGACGGTTCAGGGTTCCGACCAGATCACGATTATCCGTCGATTATATCCGAATAAATTATTTCTGCTTAGTCAAGTTCCTTTGGCGCCTCAACTCAAATCTGAATCTATGATACAATGGAATCCATGACGGGTGATATCCTAGTAGAGTAAAGGGATCGCATCCATCTTACCGGGTTTCCTCAAAATACTATTCTACAATGCTGATTTGAACCTTGATGTTATTAACACTTGGGAGTACTATTGTATCTCTCAATCTGTGATTGATTGTAGGGCCTACTAGGGGTTTTGTGAAGGTTTTAGAGGCACTGGTAAAGTGGACGAGGAAATTCCAAAACCCACTTATCCATACACTATTCTACTCATCTACAATATCTGTCAATTCATATCCACAAAACTGTCATGGATACTGATATGCCATACATACAGTTGATTATTGATATAAATCAGGTAATATTAGTTGTAAATACTAAATATTAAATGATTTAAAATAATCTGGACATGTGATTTTCAAAATCCGCTGGACCACAATTTGACATGTTTATGGACAGACGAATGTTAACAAAATCCCGCGCACTCGTATCTGCTTCACTTTTATTTAAGTCCATGCCTCTTTAACCCCACACTTCGTATTTCCCCCGTTTTCCTTCTTGCTTTCGATCCATCCACTTTTACTACTCGATTCTATTCGATCAATCAGTTCCTGGTTGCACCTCTAATTGCGTCTACTGCGCGTTAGGTTTGTGTTTTCTTTACTTTGCGGTTACACGCATACATCACCATGGTAATTGGAGGACGGTTGTCATGGTGACTACAGGGGACAGTGAGTAAAGCACACGAAACATGTGACAACGTGGGTGATATATCCGCATGTGGTGAATTACCGACAGATCATCATGTTTATGGGTTCCGTTTAAATTTAATTTACTTCAGTCGACACATGTTCAAAACGTTTCTATTTTCAAACAAAAAAGGAAAACAGTAAAACCTTTATTTCACGGCCAATGTCGTTAACACTGGTCCGCTGACCAATGGCCGCCTGTTTTGGCATTCTACTGGCCCAGACTGGCCATCTAGAATTCTGTAAATTTGTTCTGCACCCCCTCCCCCACCCATTTCCTGCCTGGCAAAATAGACAACAAAATTACCGGTTGCCCCTCTCCCGTGGCCATCCTGCTCGTGTTTTCTCTGAAATTTCATTTAATTCAGGTCACTTAACCCTATTCCAGCCAATAACAAGTATATCTGTTCACACCAAAAACTGTACTTTTCTGAAGTAGGGGTCGGGATATATAGTCAGGTACTACAGACTATTTGTTCATGCTGCACAAAAGTGAATGTTACAGACTTTGAGTAGAATAAT